>BKCP01006306.1:220494-234348 GCA_008636005.1 Striga asiatica
CTTTCAAGGTATGTTCCATGATCACCATCTCTATGCGCAACCATACTTTATAACCATAAGTGATCTAGGGATTTTATCTTAAGTGCAATTATAAGATAAATGCTTTCTCTTAAGATAAAGAAATGCCTTATTCATAATATAATTCCAATAGACTGTATTTACAAGTAGAATACGTCCAATTAGATTGGAACACCGGGTACCCTACTCTAACACACATATCCTACCCCTGTCATTAATCTTTGGATAGAGTTACTCTTTCTTCTTTCTGTTGTGTACGCATGAAATAAACGAGTATTTTTATCCCCATCTTTAAACTATAATGCTCTAGACTTCATCCTCCAAAACTGCTCTTCCTCTTTATGGGCATTATCTAGTTCAACTTTGGTGGTTCCCCATTTTGCCCAGTTTGTGTCTCCTCCTTCAGCTCTCAACCCTTCCATTTTTGATGTCAGCACCTGAATCAGTTTCTCATTATACCTACTAATGGGTTTATACCAAGCCAGTAAAGCCATTCTTGTATTCTTCACCCTCTGGTGCACCTTAAGCATCTCTGAGCCTTCAATATCCCCCATCCATCCTTTTTCAACAGCTACAATAATACCTTCTGGTTTAAGCCAATTATTGTCAAACATGAATCTCTTTCTAGCTGTTACCATCGCCACTTCAGTATCAAAAAGGAGGACATTGTGATCAGATGCACATCTATAGAAATTTGACACCTCCATTTTAGGGTACTTAAGCAGCCAATCCATGGATGTGTACACTTTATCCAGCCTCTCCTCAACATATCCATCTCCCCTTCTGTTGTTCCCCCAGGTAAAAAAAGCACCTTTCTGATCCTCCTTTTGCCTTTCCATCCTCATAATGAACTATCTAAAGGTCAAACAACTGTGTTCAGATGTAGGTAGACCTCCTCTTTTCTCCTTATTACTCACTATGTCATTCCAATCTCTTGCTATGGCCCAACAACATCCCCAAGTTCTCTTCCTGTCATATAAGAACTGCCATTGTTGCTCTCTTTGATGCCTGTCAGTACTCAGATATACAAAAATCAACCAACACCAATCAATAAGGCCAGGGCCTCTAGCTTCTATTTGGAGGCAAAAATTATTTCCAATAATTTGCTTGATTTTCATAGACTGATCTCACATGAGAAGAAGGCCACCTCTGGTACCTGCAGGTTCTTTCAAATGCCATATATTCTGGAACACCAGTTTTGTACAAACAGTTCTAGTAATTTTTTTTTTCTTTTTTTTTTTTGTTTTAGATAGGACAATAAGATGTGGGTGGTGGATTTTTCTTGAATCCTTGATTTGGGAAACTATAGAGGGCCCACCCATCCCTCTACAGTTTCACATCATTGAATTCATTGATGTGGGTAGTCTTTCTTGTTAAAGTTTGCTTCTTGCTTTTATTTTAGTTTAAAGTTGCGATCTTTAGCTTAATTCAACCCTTAAAAATTGGCATTAGAGTATTTTAAGACATGTATTTTTCGTTTTTTGTGAGTCAATCGTTGCTTAAATCCGTGTCCGAACAACCTTCCTTTGAGAGACGACCTGAGGTTGGTCTTTAAGATCGTACTCGGCAAAAACACTACAAACAGTGACTTAGGAGCCTCCCCTAAGGTAGGAGCAAGAAATTCCCAAGAACGAGGAAGCTCGCATTGATGAATGAAGTATGCCATTTACTCGTCATTATAAGATAATAAGAGGTTAGGCTTGACGAGCTACACCACGTTGGGAACCACTTTGGCCCTCTTACCCTTGATAATAGTAATCGATTATCGTTTCTTTTCTATATCAACGTGATTAAGGGTTACTCCCTCAGGATGGGGGTGGGGTGGGGGTGAGAGAGAGAGAAGACATTCGACTTAAGCAAGACGCTCGATCTATTCAGGGTAGCTATCTACAATATTCTTGAGCTCGGCCCAGGGGACCTCACTGTTTGGCTCGTCTACTAGACGTTAGGGTGACCTAGTGGCTAGAGTTGCAGGGTTAGAGGTCAAATTAGAGCTCTAAGAAATAAAATTAAGGCCGGTCCGAGATGAATTGAAAGATTGGCCGGAATTCGATGTTTTCATTGAACTTGAAAGGTTTATAGTACTATACGTATTGTATTATAAACCTTTCAAGTTCAATGAAAACGTTGAATTCCGACCAATCTTTCAATTCATCTAGGACCGGCCTTAATTTTATTTCTTAGACCAATCTTTCAGTTTTCAGAACCTTGGTTTTATGAAGAAATATGCGAGTTTCATTTTTTATTTTTAATTATTTCTTTTTTTGCAAAATCATCAATAAATGTAAAAGCAAAAAATGACGATACTTATTTTATTGAATGGAATTTGTCATGTTAGATAAAAAAATGACGACACGTGATATATTCTGATGTATCGTCACAATGCATATTCCAATAATGACTATTTTTCGGAAGCTTCATTTTAAATACAAACAAAATTAACGACATTTATTTTGTTGCATTGCATGTCGTCACAAGATGTATTAGTGTGACGAATTTATATGTATTGTAATGTATCGTCACAATACAAAATTATATAATGATGATTCTCAAAAGCGTCATTGTAGTTACCAAAACAAACGACGACATGTATTTTTTCGTAGTAAAATTCATCATAATATGTATTAATATGACGAATAAAGATGTATTTAATGTATCGTCACAAGACACAAGCACATAATGACGACTTACTCGTAAACGTCATTTTAACTACTAGCAAAAATGACGACACAAAAATTTGTTGCATTGTATTTCATCATAAAAAGTATTACTATGACGAATTTAGATGTATTGCAATTTATCGTCACAAGACACAATTATATAATGACGAATCACCCGAAAGCGTCATTTTAAATATCATAAAAAATGACGACAATATTTTTGTCCCATTGCATTTCGTCATACTATGTATTACAATGACGAATTTGAATGTATTGTAATGTATCATCACAATACAAAATTATATTATGACGCTTTATTGAAAAACGTCATCTTACAAACCATTAACAACGACGATATTTATTTTGTCACATGGAATTTCGTCACATTTTATATAAAGATGACGAATTTCGATGTATTGTCATATAAATTATGATTATGTGATGAAAAACAAATTCGATTATGAACCAAGTAGTAGTCGTCGCAGTATACAATGATGTAGTGACAAATTGTCAAACTCGTCACCATAATACAATCAAAGGTGACGATTTTTTTTTTTTTTTTTTTTTNCGAATTTCGTCATGATACATGTAATTTCTTGTAGTGTATACACTGAACAAAAGAAGAAGAGAAACACATTATGCCCTAAACGAGTAAAAACAGAAATGCAAGTATAGAGTTTGAGGACAAGAAATTACATACTCGTGATATTGGTGTGGAGTGGATAGATGTGCAGATGCTGAATTTGTGGGGAGGATGCTGAAATTTCTGCAGTTGCCGGAAAAGCTCTGAAGATAGATTTTTGAAAGTGAGATCGCGAAAGTTGGAAATGGTGTGAATGATATCCTTTCATAGTCGTTGAAGGGAACGATCTCAGAGGTCGGCCTTGGAGGACCGTGGACCTGGCGAGGGATCAACTGTCCTAGAAGAAAGTGAATTATTTAGGATTTTGAGGTGTTTCAGATGCTCACGATTCCAAAAGTCGGCTGACAGTATACATATATTGCTGAAAAGACAGGTTGTCACAGAAGGATATAGTGTTCCCAAACAAGTCTTGTAGCTCGTTAAGGAATAGGGGGCTAGATAATATAGCACTCATACTAGCTCGGTGGACCAGTCAATGTGGTTAGCTCGTTTTTAACTAGTCCAAGATAATTTTTCCACCGACAATGGGGTTTGACCCTATAAAGGAACTCTTAATGACAACTCGAGGTACATGTCAACTTTTGTTATGAGCTAGTTGTTAGTGTTATATACTAAAAGCTTGGCTTTGCATGTTATTACACATTATCCCTTTATGAATGAGAATCATGTTAGATTAAACAAGTTCTACGTTCTGTTGTTCTGCACTCAGATAGAGTGGGTCGTTATCGGGTGAACCGAAGATCACTCTATCAGTTACTTGCGAACAACAATAGTTGTTCACCCCATCCGAACAGTTGTAGTGTCAACTGTACAATTTGTCTTAACTGATTAGTTGCACTAGTACAATTATGTATTGAACAGGATCCCAGAGAGGAGAAGTTCATTTTATACTGATCGTCATAAATGAACAAGGCCTCAGTTAATTATTGTGTTCTCTTAACCCGTAAGATATTAAACAGGCAGATATATATAGTATATATTACTTTGATTTACTTGGGTGAGGTTCAGTTCGCTGGATCAATATTCCTACTGTTTGGGTAATATTATTATATATAGGATGTGTTGTTAGGATATTTACGGTCACCATGTGTGTTAGTTTGATGATGTTCCCGGAGTGAGTTCATGAAGGATTGTTATGCTAAACCCTGCAGGTGGGTTAAATTTCAGCATAATAAGCATGTGATGAACGAGCGCTAGCTTCGGTGAAATAATAATAAATAATTAATTCTTGATTGTCAGTAATTAAATTAATTAATGGACATTATATCTTAAACGTGGGGAGATAAATCGAGTAATTATTATTGGAGTCTCAAATGTAATTTGAGCAAGGAAAAGGGAGTGCAATAATATAATGTCGGTGGCCCATTATTATTATTTAATTAATTAGAGGAGTGGGCTTGGCACACAGTTAGTCTAATTATTTAAGGAGCCCTATTCCTAATCTTCTAAGGGTCCCTACTGTAGCTCTATATATACATCATTAAGCTCATGAGAAAAGAACCCATATCATTATTCATGTGAAACACGCCTCACACGCCTCTCTCTCTCTCTGGATCTCATTCAAGTTTTATCTTCTTCTTGTTGCTCCACTGGTACAAGTTGAAGAGGGGTGTATTGAGTAATATAGTAGAAGATCCATAGGTTATCGAGACCCGTGATCATCTACAAGAAGTTGATGAACCACGACCCGAAGGCCGAGATCCGTCAACACGACCAGCCATCCGACGCCGTGAGCCCGGCGTGCCGCCGTACACGAGCCACACGATCGCCGAGTAAACACGGTCGCGTCCACGACTCGCGACATGAACTCCGGCAGCCGCGTGACTCGATCGACCCAAGCTCGACATCACATGACCCGATTCACGCGAGCCCGAGACTTCCGTTCATGTGATCTGATTTATTCGTGTGTTGTGTACGGCCATCCGGAAGATCAGCCAGATCGCCAAAAATTTTAAGTTGTAAGTTCTCTACGTCAAACCTTTAGATCCGCTGCGCATAGGTTTACGTTTGCTATTGAAATCGTGAGTTGTACATAACGAGATCCTCACAGATCCCAACACTAGTAAGCTGGGCTCATCCACAAGCTTGGTCAAATGAGGGGTTAGCACGACCTAGAGGTCATGTCTGAGTACTTATAAGTGACTTGGTAAGGAGTTGGGTTATAGAGTCGTGAGGTATGTGCGACAACCTAGTGATCTACTGAAGTTTAGTCAATAAAGTAACAAAGTCCTATAGGATGGTAAGTATATCATACTAGGAAACGAGATAAATCAAGATTTCTTTCCTAGTAGTGAGATTACTTAAGTAGGAAGACAACCTCCTTATAAAAGGAGGTTACTAGGCTATGTTACAATTTGACGTATAGTACACATTATAGTTCAGTTTTATAGAATTTACGAGCGAGATTTAATTTGAGCGTCGGAGGACTTACCGCCGGAACCCCTCCCGACGTATTTTGCCGGTCATTGAAGTTTAAGTTGAAGGAAGATTCGTGAGGCTGCCGAACTACAAGCTTGGAGTTAATCACATAAAAAATAAATAAATAAATAACATGAGAATGAAAACGTTTGCAAACTTGTGAGATATTGCGCCTATAGAGCCGACCAGTTCCTTACCAATGGCTCCCTTTTAGAAAGTGCTGTATCAAACTTATGCTTGGAAGGAAAATGAAATTTGGATTATGGAAAATGTAAAGAGCACAAAACGTCAATTGTATTGAGTGGTCCCCTGGAAATGGACACAGAACCTTAATAGTGGCTTTGCACAACTTGTTAGTGTCCAACAATTTAGAGCCTCACAAGTCCAATAGAACCAAACAAAATGCAACTTTTTGTCAAAATTAATGAGGCGGCAGTCATATAATTATGGACCTTTTGCATTTATGGAAGATATTTGCCATTTGCAGTTGGGCTGTCAATTTTGTCGGTTTTGCGATTCGTTTTTGGATTCGCATATTTAATTATTATTATTTTTTTATATACTGGGAAACAGAATTTCTGAGTGCCACAATTTATAATTGATGGAGATGCATCTATATATACTAATACAATGTACCAACGAACTTGTTAATAAAAACTTTTTTTAAAATTTTATCTTAAACATAATTATTTATATTTAAAAAAATACAAAATATGAAAAATTATATATTATTTTTTTTAATATAATGAGTATCCCTAACCAAACTAATAACATCCAACACATAATATATGATAAAATAAATTATATGAATCTTCATGTTTTTAATAATATATATATAGAGATGCCCTCCGGTGAGAATAGTTGTCAGTGAAATAAATAAGAATGCATTATGACCGCAAGATCTCATAATCAGACGACACATAAGAAGTAAAAAATAAGAATGCATTATGACCGCATCCGCCACCGCAGTTCCCCTGCCCAACCACCACAGCAGTTCTCGTGCCCTTTTCCAAAAATTGACTTTGCAATTTTTGCTAGGGCATGAGAAAATCCACCTTTATCGCTCAACCTATGATGTGAAGAAGAGCGCGATTCACGCCTATAATCGGCTCACTAGCAGCGGACACAGTAGCCCATCGTCTGCGACGGCGTCACCGCTCAGCCACTCCCGCTGTACTGCCATTGCGATTCCAAATCAAGGAGGCCCTCTCCCGAGACACTCGCAGCGACTCGCGTGGATCTGCTATCCGTCATGTTAAAGCGGCACGTGACTGTGGAGATCTTCGCGGGCTGAGGTTGTTCGTAGGAGTCGGCGACGTGGTCGGCGAAAAGGTCGATTTTTATTTTTTTATTTTTTGGAGGGGGCTTCTCTTTGGAAATTAGATAAGTCCTAAGGACTTATCTATAATTTTTGTAATTTTAATGTATTGCAATTTAGACTTTTGGGCAAATTTATAATTTAATAAAAGTTTGATAATTGCACAATAATATTTATTGTAATGCACAATACCACGTTTTAATATGCACATTAAAAATACACATTTTGACACTGAAAATATCCTACAGTATGCATAATACAACAGTCGATATTGAAAATATCCGGATGCACAATAGTGTTAAATAAAATGCACATTAGTGCCACAAAAATGCACAACAACATAACAGTACAATATGCGTAATGACAAAGATGCTCCTTCCACGGCACTACTCTTTAGTCATATTGATAATAGTTCATAAAAAAATACCGGGTTTTGATGACTTGATAGTACGTCGAAATCGTGTCGTCCATTCTAAACCTTCGTTGAAGAGTTTTGCTTAGGCAGCTCAACCGCCTTTAGAATACTCATTGAAAAGACATTTTCCTTCTTTTCTATTTGACTACTGTTCATAAAGATGCCCCCAGAGTGAAAACTCAAAGGTATATATAATTATAGTAATGCCACCGTCCATTTTACCAAGCTTAGGCCTTTTGACTGTATATGGAGCGTTGATATATCATATCCAACTGCTATGATTCATTCTTTTTTCTTTCATTATGATCATTCTCATTTGAACCCACTTCTATATATATATATATATATAGAAATGCGCTCAAATGAGAAAGGATCACAATGAAAGAAATAAGAATGAATCTGGACCACTTGATTAATCATGTTAATGTTTATGATGAAGTCAAACTATGGTCAATCATTAATGGCAATCTAGTAATTATTTGATCATATTGTAGTCAAATATGTATATTTGACCAACAATTAAGGTTAAGTTAGTCAATACATATATATCACGTGGGGCCCACTCATTAAATCACCAAACACTTTCTCTTTCCTCTCTCTCGCTCGTTCCTCACCCCTTATCTCTCTTTCTCTCACCCACACACTAAACCGATCTGCACACACACACACACATTCCGGCTGCCACCAGTCCCCAGCCACCGGAATTCATCCTCCGCTGCCAGTACACCGCTTTCCCTCGGTCGAACAGATCATATCCACCTTTCCCGTCGGCGGTGCTCAAGCATCTCCCGCCTACCAGATCCTCTCCGACGCCGGCCGCCCGTTGCCGGCGGAGTTGTTCTCGGAAGTCGACACACTTCAACGGAGAGATGATAGTCTCGACAATCGACAGACTTCCATGGAGAGCTGCTTTACTCCTCGTCGTTCAGACTCAATTTCGGCCCGTCACCGCCGGCCTCAGCCTAGTGTCTTCATCCTCCGCCGCCGCCCGTCTCAAATACTGTAGAATTGTCGCCAGAAGTCATCGTGATGGCAGTGATATACTCGTTTATGAATGTTACGAATTGACGATGGCAGTGATATTATTGTCTGTGAATGTTACGATCTGAGTTTGTTGAGGTTGATTTGTGGGGTTCACTTTTTGTAAATTAGATTAACTTTGGGGGTTATTTTGAAATATTTATAAACCACAGGGACCTAACTGCAATTTTCACAAAATGTAATAATAAACTACAACAGATAAGCGCATCAGATATATAGGTTGCTATGGAATTACGAGTTCGGGAATATAAGCTTCATAATAGGTTATTAGCCAAATTTATAAATACTCAATCTATGTTTATGATTTTAATATTTTTTATTTACATTTAAAATAATTCAGTCATTTTAAAAATAAATCCATCATCAAACCCAAATAATCAATATTTTAAAAAAATAAAAATAGATATTCGAATCGAAATATAAAAATTTGAACCGAAAATTTTATTTTCGGTCTTTTTCGTGAACTATAGTGCAATTCGATAGTCATTAATGTGTAATTTGTATAACTCTATTGTACACACGAAGTATATGAATTATTTACGATTTGCCTCTAGTCAAACTAAAATTGAAAGAAATAGTCAGTTTATTTGATCGGTGTATTAAACCAACATAAATAATCGAAATAACTTAGAATTTATATTATAAAGTTAAATTTTATAGCGTAATGTTTTATTTAATATTTTATATTACTTTTCGTTGTAAAGATCTAAAACAAATAAATAACAAAATAATATATTTTATCATGTTCGATCGGTACGATTATTTGAAAAATAAAGCTGACATCGAACCGAAATAACCAAAATTTTAGAAGTAAAAACAGATAATCGAACCAAAGTATAAAATTTGGACCCAAACACATAGTTTGGTCGAGTTCCTCTGATATAGTGCAATATGATATTCATTAATGTGCAATTCGTCTAACACAATTGTGCAATCGCAGTGTCTGCACTTTTTTATGAATTGCTCCAATCCAAAAACTAAAGCCAAACAAAATTGTCGATTTATTTGTCGGTTAACCGAATTAACATAAATAACCAAAATAATTTATCTTTTTAAATTATAAAAATATATTAATTGACTTACTATTTTATTTAATATTCTATACTGCTTTTGGTTGTAAAGACCTACAATATATAAATAACAAAATAATATTTTTTTTATATAATACAATCGGTTTGGTTATTTTTAAAAAATGACATCGAACCAAATAATCAAATATTTAAAATTAAAATGGTTAATCGAACCGAAAATATAAATTTTGGACCCAAAAACTTAGTTTGTCGATTTCGGTTGCTATGGTGCAATCTGTCAGTCACTAATGTGCAATTCTTTCATCACTGACGTGCAATCTGTCGGTTAACCGAATTAACTAAAATAACAAAAAATTAATTATTATTTATATTATAATAATATATTTAGTATTGTAATATTAATATTTTAATATTATATTATTTTTGTTGGGATGCATAATATAAATATATATAATATAAAAACAATATTTTTTATATATTTCGATCGTTTTGGTTGTTTCGGTTATTTTAAAAATAAAGCCCAAATCCAACCGAGACCATAATTTTAAAAGTAAAAATCGACTACCCATAGATTGGATATTTTAGACAATCTATCCATCAAGTTTATGTAGAGCGGATATTTTTACGTGCATTTCAATTTTAAAATATTTTTATAATGTGTATTTCAATTAACATTATTGTGCATTCTAACATTCAATAATGGGCATCCTATTAACGCTAATATGCATTCTGCTGTACGGGTGTTTATTATGTGCAAATCCAAATGTGATAGCGTGCATTACATTGAACATCGTTGTGCAACTATAAACTTTTATCAATTTACAAATTTAACACATGAACTTATTTGTAATATAGTTGAAAATTTTTAATTTATATATAAGTCTCTTACACTTATCTAATTTACAAAAAAAAAAAAATAGCCCTAGATCTAAATTTCCAGACTTCACAAATCAGTGAATCACGACCATGTATTTTTCTACTTGCTGGTCTACTCATCCTCCTCCTTGGTCGTCTGCCCCGCCCACGGCCCCACCTCCGCCGGCTCGCACGTCGTCAGTTTGAGCCTATATCCAGTCGAAATACACCCCATCAGTCGGAACGGCCCCGTCCGTCAGGGAGGAGAGGTGGTAGGGTTGTGTCAAAGAACCTGTTGTTAATATTAAGAAGATGGAGAGGGAGGTGAGCAGGCTAATCGGGTAGACCATGGCTCCGGCGAGGTGCGTGTGGTTCAGATCTATGGCCTTGATGGCTTTTTCGGACGAATTTCCAAGAAAACGACCTCGATTGTGCAAATAGATGCTCAATTAGGAGCAGAGGCCGTGCGATTCAAGGTGGAGGAAGGGGGTGCAGGCCGTGCAGCGGCGGTTCCGGCGGTGGATGGCAGGGACCGACAGCTGTGTGTTCTACTGTGGTTGTGATCCCTGAAGTGTGTGTACTGTGTTTTTTCGTGTCACGGTGAAGGACGGCGGTGGCAGGCTGGAAGCGGCGGAGCCAACAGTGGCTGGTGGCGGGGACCGGCGAAGGTGTGTGTGTGAGCCGTGAAGTGTGTGTACTGTGTGGTGTGCATGTTAGAATGTGTACAGTGTGTGTGAGTATTGTGGGTAAAGTGTGTGTGCGTGAGAAACCGGTGTGAATGAGGTGGGGTCCACCTGGCACATGTGAATTATTAATGACTATTATACCCTTAATGAGTATAAAAAATTGAATTTTTTATGACCGTTGGATGATCAAATTTTATGGTTAAGATCTATTCTTATTTCTTTCAGTAAGAATCCTTCTCATCGGAGCGCATCCCTATATATATATATATATACACATATATATGTATTCAATAAATATGAAATATTTAAGATTCACATTAAAATTTGTAATGTGGATATGCAATGAAAAATGGATATGTACAAAACGTAGGTACCAAAAATCCACATAATATGATATTCTTTCTAAATTTTAAAAGATTTTGTAGATAGATAGACAAAAAATTCATCCATTAAGTTGAACAATCCTTAATATAAAAAATATTTTTAAAAATTAACATTTTTTATTAAATTATACTAATTTTTAATTGTCGTCATAAAATATGAGATATGTAGATAGAAAAATATGGATAAAAAAATATTTAAAACTTAAATTGACATGACTTTTCAGAAAGATGTAAAAAAAAAAACATTTTATTCGTTAAATAATTGATCAGATTTTTGTAACCAAATTTCCACATTTAACCGAAAAAGACTGAAGGAAGTGATTGGTTGGAATTTTCGGAAGCAAGATTTTCAAGATTTTCTCTCATTATTGGATTGATTTACCCGTAGCTTTTAAAGATATCATTGCCCAATTTTTAGGAATTAAGGTTTATACAATATCTTTTTCAAATAACAAATATGTTTTTTTCCTGAAATTTGAATTTGAATTTCTTTAGTCGCCATTTTCCAAAACAAGATACTATAAATAGCTTAAAAATTTTAAGCGGGAATTGTAATACTATTTAAAGTAAATCTCTCGCTTTATTATATAGTAATATATGTATGTTTATTTACTACTATTTTATTTCCTAACAAATTAGCACAAGACCCGTGGATTACACAATTTCTAATTAAAAAAATTATATTAAAAATTAAAAAAAAAGTAATTAAATAAATAATAAATGAAAGGAAAATAATTTTATTTAATTTTCAAATACTTTAAAAAATAAAAATATTATTTATACTTAAAATGACACTCTTTAATTATACAATTAACTCGTCTTATATTATAATATTTTTTTAGTTTAATTATACAATTAACTCGTCTTATATTATGATATTTTTTTAGTTTATATGTAATGACTTTATAGATAACTTATTTAATTGATATATGATATTATCATGTCATGTTTCTATATCGGTTTGGCTTTGTGATGGAGGTGAGCTCAGCTAGGTCAACATGATGGTCATCATTGTTGCTTGATAATCTTTTTGTTCACGTACAGAACATCTACAATGTATTGGGTCTAGTCTTGCATATGTGGCATGTAAATAAACTCAAGTCTTAGATGACATGGATAAAATTATGTAAAATTAACAAAATTCACTTCAATGTAAGAGACTAAGTCTTTACTTGGGTCTAAATAAACTCAATACTTGGATGACATGGATAAAATTATATAAAATTAACAAAATTCACTCCAATGCAAAGAGACTAGGTCTTTACTTGGGTCTAAATAGACTTAAGGGTAGACCGGGTCTCTTTTTTCTGACTGCCACATCAGCATGACCCAGTCTACTTTTATTTGCATTGGAGAATATATTTTTTTTAGATTGGATCTATTTGTTAAGTACCATATAATTTTTTGGGATTGAACTCAAAAAATTGTAGATGCTCTTATGAAATTGATTATACCGAGCTGATAATCATGTCTTCCAACTTGGCAATATTGGCTCAATTTTACATTGGGCTTCTTATTTTTATTATTATATTATATGGGAACTGCTGCGTCGAGCCAGAGATCGTGACCTCCCGCTCGACTTAATCTACTCAATTTACCTTTTTTTTTTAATTTTTTTTTTTAATTTTTTTTTTGTGCCATGCGTCAAAATATATTGTCACAATGGTTCATTAATTATCTCGTTTGTTTTAAATGATACGTGGTCAAGTAACAAAATATGCATACTACATAATTGAATTCCCTTGATAAAATCATTATATGTTCCAACATTGATTAAGTGTTCTTAAGAATAACATGCGCTAACTAATCAATCAGCTTCACCTCGGATAAGAATAATGCAAGTATAACATGTGTTAACAAGAACATCAATTATATTCAATTTCAGATCCTAGTAATTTAATCCAAGCTGCTCATGAACAAGGTTAACTATATATGAAGATGAATATATACAATTGCCATCAATTAAAAATTGGAATATGAATACACATTGGAGGGTGACTGATTGATTGAGAGTAGCTTGTAGATGATATCAAGAACAAGAAGATTAACTATGACGTATGAGGATGAAAGACAGGTGGGAGTGGGACGGTGGATGACTAGACATCCCGACTATCATAGTCCCACAAGGTCGGCGATTTTGTTCCAAACCAACGTTGTCCTCTCATTATTTAATTTAACTCATTTACTATTCACCGCCCTCTATTACTAACACCGTCCCCTTTTTACTCTTTTGCCCTTAACCCTTTTTTTCTTTCTATCTCTCTAAACTCTCTATCTCTCTAAACTTTCGAACTTTCAACGAGCGATTCGATCACCGAAATAAATACGATAAAATGTTAGAAAAACTCCTACGGCCTCGGTAAAGCATTCTTCTCTAGAAAGGTAT
>BKCP01006306.1:246495-271201 GCA_008636005.1 Striga asiatica
TGCACCCTCACACTTGCAAATTGGTTAAGAAAACTCGAGCTAAATCCATCAAAGTCCCTAATCGACCCCGCTGGAAGTTGATGGAACCAATCTTGGGCCGATCCTGTCAAAGTCGTCAGGAAGGCGCGGCATTGCACTGGGTCGCTGTAACGATGAAGCACGGCCATATTTTCGAAACTCCTCAAATGTCGAGACGGGTCAGTGGAGCCGTCGTACCATATGTTCAATTCTCTAAAGCCTTTGGGTAAGTCGGCTTTCAAGATCTGCAACGAGAATGGGTGCTCTTTTGTTCCCCTGCTCTTCTTTCCATCGACTCGAGCCTGTAAATCGCGAACCTGGGCTAATAGTTGTTCTAACGTTTCATCCCTCGCTTGTGGATTGACCGTTCGAATGGAGGATTCTTCCTCGTCTACCCTCCTATTCTGTTGCACATTCGACTGGGCTTGTTGCTCGACACGAGGTTGTTGTTCGATTCGAGGCTGATACTCAACGCGAGGCTGCTCGACTCGAGGCTGCTGGTCGACTCTCGGTGGATTCTCGGCTCGAGGCTGCTGCTCGACCTGCGTCATTTGCTTCATCTGGGCCGCTACAGCCTCAGCGATCATCTTCTGCATCTCGCTTCTCGTCATCGTCAAGGTCTGCTCTTCGACCTGGGGTTGGATTTGGTCCTGCATCTCCTGTATCTGTTTTCCTTCACGCCGAGACACCTCTGTTTGTTCCTTCTCTCCTCCTGGATTAGGGTTTTGACTTGTCCCTATCTGGGTCAACACCTGCAACTTCACTCCGGTTGGAGTAACAGGCGTCTCTCCGCCCATCGTCAGCCCGGGTGGTGGAAGTCCTCCGAACGGCAGCGTTCCCGTCATCTGAACCATGGAATGTTTGGTAGTGGGAAGTGGTGGTGGCCTCTTGTCCATCCACGTCCCTCTGAAGTCCTCGCTCAGGTTCCTCTGCAAGCTCTCCTTCTCCGCCATTGTCAAACAGATCGGAACTGGGTGTGAAGCTCTTCCTTCCTTTAAGAACTCCCCACAGACGGCGCCAAATGATGGGTCTACTTCTGGATCTGGAGTAAACCGGTGGTTATGAGCTCAGATCTGCTTGAACCGTCTCTAAACCGTCGCTAGACCGCAAGAATACCTGCAAAAAAAACTCAACGCCGGAGGTGTTTCCGGCGTAGAGCCTCCGACGCTCAAGTCAGTATGAGAGTGATGAAGAGAGGCTGCGCAGCAGCTATAGGGGAGAGTGGAATGAATGAGAGTTGAGGTTTAGGGTTACCTCATCTCCTTTATATAGGAGTGAATACTTACGCGGAGTGCCCAAAATACCCAAGTCGGTGGACCTGGAAGGTCCAAAATGCCCCTGTCGATTCGTCTCCCCTTCGTTGCTGAGTCATCGCGAGATTCCTTCTTATCTTTCCCAATGTGGAGGACTTTGGATATGTTACAAGTGTGATGAATCGTCATCACATCTTTGTCGTTTAAGGTATGCGAAGTCGACTTCGAGATCTAGGAAGTCGACTCACTGATATGTGCGGATTCGGAGGCTACGCTTGACTAGTTCTTTGAGACGGAGTCGTCTTCAGAGAGTCGTCTTGGTTCAGTCGACTTCTGGAGGTCGACTTAGAGTATCTGGATGACTAGGAGCTTGGCTGTTCCTCTTTCATTGATGTCGATTAGAGAGAGTCGGTGGATTAAGGTCGACTTGCAAGAGTCGACTAGACCAATCTCGGCTTCTTCTTGATTGCTCTTAGTAGATCAACCTTTGGGAAGTCGATTTGGGCATGTCGACGGATTCATGTCGACATGAGGGTAATTCGAGCGGTTCGTTGGTTGAGTAAGGATCTTCTGGACCGGGTTATACTTATGTGGCTATATCACATATCACGAATAATATTCTTAGATGAAGCGATGCGGCCGCTCAACTATCGATGACCCTCAGGATACACATCAAAGGAATGGTTCTGGTAGCCCTTCTCTTCCTTGCTACATCTACAGATCATCCAGTATGGCTCGCCTGTCATCTTTTTTACTTTTATCTCAAAAGGGCAATTACACTTATTCGTTTTTGTCTTTCTAGAATTCCGCTTGTGCCTCTGTAGCGTTCGCCTCTATGGCACTTCAAAAGCTTGATCGTTTTCTTTTTGTATTTTGAAATTACTAATAGGAAACCATTCAGTATTGTCTGGTCTTTTGCAGCTTCAATAGCCTCCTTATCACTATTAAATAATGTATTAGTATCAAAACTGAGACTGTAATCAACACATCTCCTCCAAAATCTTCTCATGACTCCTGCTATATAGTACAATATTTATATTTTTAAAACATGTTAAATTATAATCTATTCATTCTAATGTATAAGATAATTAATTCTAACATGTAACATAATAATTTGTAACTCATAACATGATATTATCTAACGTCCAATTTATAGCATAATGAAGTCTAACATGTAAAACAATAATTTGTAACTCCTAACATGATAATATCTAACGTCCAATTTATAACATAATCAACTCAAACATGTAACATAATAATTTGTAACTCCTAACATGATAGTATCTAACGTCCAATTTATAACATAACCAAGACTAACATGTAACATAATAATTTGTAACTCGTAACACAATAATATCTAACGTCCAATTTATAGCATAATCAAGTATAACATGTAACATAATAGTTTCTAACTCCTAACACGATAATATCTATCCAATTTATAGCATAATCAAGTCTAACATGTAGTTTCTTAAAAAAATTCTCTCTCTCTCTCTCTTGCGCCTCCTGCTTGAATCGCCGCCCTTGGTATCCTGCTTGCGCCTCCGGTTCTCTCCCGGCGGTAGTCCGGGATAGTCGGAGAACGTGCTCCACTATTCACCCACGAATCAGCCTCGTCCCTCACGTTAGGACCTTCGCACTCGGATATTCGTAGGGTTAGCGGATCCCCTTTCTGCGTACGCCCTTCAGGAGGTTCGATGGGCTTGAGCTGGATGGAGGACGGTGGCAGGTGAGTGGGTGAGGTCTTGGTCGCTGTGGTCGGACTGATTGGCTCGGTACTTCACGCTGGATCTAGGGTACGCTCGATTGGCCTTCGGACCTATCTCGCCGTCGATCAACACGAGTGTATTCCGCCGGCGTTTTGGCGACTGTGGGAGGTGAGTTTCTTCACTGGCTTTTGAGTATTGTGTGATGGCTGCCTTCTACCCTTTTTGATTGTCTCGGTTTGCTTTCGGTTGTGGTCGACGGGTACCTTATCTATTCTGGCGGGTTGTGGCTGTTTCCATCGGTCTGGGTGGGGCGGCTGGTCTTGGAACTGACAATTCCCCTTTTCTGGCTCTGTCTTGAGTTTTGAGTGTCTGTCCGGCTTCTGGATGCATTGTGGTTTCGGTGATTTCGGGTCGGCTCTGCACTCTGCTTGTGGTGTTTGCTGGGTTGGGGATGAGTGTAGTTTCTGCGGTTGGAGTGTGGGTCTACTATAGGGAGTGTTTGGGGGCTTGGGTCTCCATGTTCGCTAGGCCTTTGGCAGTGGTGAGCGAGGCTCCTGTGCTTTGAATTAATCCTGTAGTAGGCTTTGTTCGATGGCAATCTTGGAGGTCTTTGCTGAGGGAGGGATGTTAGTTAGTTGTAGATCGGTTTAGGTGTTTTTAGTGTTTCTGGGTAGGTTGTGTTGTTTCTTTGTTGTCTCGTGTTTTTGGTCTGGGCCGTTCGGCCTCTGTGAACCTGAGTGTCACCTTATTATCCCATTGGGATTCGACACTCAGGTATTACTCTGTTAGGGTCCTTTTAGTTGTTGTTAGTTGTTGTTAGTTGTTGTTAGTTGTTTTAGTTGGTTAGTTTTAGTTGCGAGCTTTATTCTAGCGTTGCTAGTCGGGACTCTAGGCGGTCTTCTGACCTGTCCTCCCACTTTTTTCAGCTGTTGACTACTGTATATTCAGTCGTTGGCTGCTGTGTATTCGCACATTTGTACATTTTGATTTATAATATAATCTATCATTTTGGAAAAAAAAAATGGTCTAACATGTAACATAATAATTTATAATAATATTTAGGAAAAAAAAAAATTCGTCCGGCCGGTCGAACCGGTCGCGACCGGCTGTTGCCGCCGGACGTCTTTTAAGGCATCCGGCCGGCCGGTTCGGACAGAGCCAGTCCGACCAGACCAAGATTTCGGACAGCTTTTATGCCGTCCGAACCGGCCGTCCGAACGCCTTCTAGACCGTCCGGTCGGGGTCGGACGGGCTAAAAGCCGTCCAATTTCGTCGGCCGGATAGAAAATTTTTCGTACCTCGGAATTTGAAGACATTTCGCCGTACACTTTGCTTTGAGATGTTTGGAAAAATTGAAAATGGCAAAATCGTCCAAGGGGGCGGTGACTAGTAATAGGGGGGCGGTAATAGTAACGCCCTTAATTTAATTGTACTCCAATCACAAATAATAAATAGTCTAGCTAGTTAAGTTATATTGACCTTATGGTCAACACTACAAAAAAATTGTTATATTCCAACGGAAAATCCTACGATAATATATTCCAATAGTATAGCTTCCTTTGGAATGATTCCAACGGAAATTCCAACGAAAATATTGCGTTAGAATGACTTTTCCAATAGAATTTTAGATGGAATTTGATGATTCCAACGACTATTTTTTCAATGATTTTTTACCGTATGAATTTCTGTTGGAATGTGCAATTTCCGTTGGAATTTTTATTTTCACCCCTATTGGAAAATCTACTGTTGGAATCGTCAAAATCCAACGGAAATTCCAATGGAAAACTCATTCCAACGGAATATTTTTGTTGGAATGTCCGCTGGAATTCCATTAAAATATATTTGTATTGAAACTTTCTGTTGGAATTTCATCATTTTGTTGTAGTGTCACTTACAGTAAAAATGAAAGAGTATTGAATCTAAAGTTAATACAATTTTTAATGAAAATTTCATTTTGTAGTAACGATCAGTTAAATTTTTTCAATCATTAAAGTCATTTAAAAAAAATCTATTCATATTCTATTTGACATCACCTTTTACATTAATCTTTACAGCTTTTCAATACTACTTGTATGTAACAACTTTACAACTAGACTCATTACTGATGATTAATATTAATGCATTGATTATAAATTAATATGTAACACGTGCGATGTACGGGCTGTATTTATTTTGAAAAAATTTATAAATTGAAGGCTATTACTCAATAAGTTATAATACATAGGGCACTTAAAGTAATCATAAAATCTTTGTTGGTAATAAGTCATACATTATTAATAGTCTCTTTGTTAGTTTGATTACGGGGTAACTCATCGTCCCCACAAACTAATATTTTCAACCTTTTCCTATTAACTACACGTGAAACAACAACATATAACTAATTGTGACTGAAAAACGATTTCTTCCAGAACAACTCAACATGTGACAAAAACTGACCCTGACAATAAATGGGTTTTTGTATTTTCGTGTAAGTTGTTTTTATCGTATGAGTTTGATAAGATATTTATAAGCCTCACATTTGTATAAAAGCAAAAAATATAGTATAATACCGATAAAAAAAAATATAGTATAATATTAAAGTGATAAAATTTCTACAAATATCACAGATTTGTTTATTCGGATGATTACCAAAATGAAAAAAAAATTTCACCATGAAAATCGTGATACCATAAAAAAAATTGTTAAAAATCTCTGATTTACTTAGTATGATCTGTAGTTGAATAGAAACGAATTTTATGGCAGTATCAAAAAAATTGTTACCATGATTAGCGGATTGTGTGCTTATCTCTTCTATTCTCATAGTCTCATTTAATCACCAATTTGATTCTAATATGTTGGAAAAATAAGTTATAAAACTTGAGTTTGACCCTGTTTTGATTGATTTTTTTATGAATAAATATTTAATTCGGGTTGAATTAAATTGTGTAAAAATGCTACGTTCCGAGTACATAATCGTGGTATATTTATTTTCTCAAAACAGATTTTCGGTGAATGAGAAATAAATGAATAGAGCTAGTCATAAATTGGCTCACAAAACATTGGTTGTGGGAATCAAAGGGTCAAAAGTTCTATCTCAAATAGGACTCTTAAATGAGATTAACTCAATTTATTATAATAAGTAAATTTGGCGAGGTCACAACAACAACAAAGTTATGCACCAAGTGTTGGTGTTGGCTTTTGTCACACGGATTTTGACCCAACCTGTGTGACATTTTTCCAGGTACATTGAACCTAGAGGTGTGACCTTTCAATTGTCCACCACTTGACGGTTCCAGGTGTTATAAGGTGGATTAATGGCGATTTAAACCTGAAATGTTTTGCAATCAAAACAGCCATGAATGGTTGTTAACGGCTTGGCGGTTACAAGCTGAAGAATCATCCCACTTATGCTGGAAGTCCTATAAATAGGACAATAGAGCTGCAAAGAAACTCATTAACACACTATCATCTGCATACTCTCTAAAGCCTCACGCATCATAACACTCAAATTCTCAATTCTCGACTACTTTCAAGTTCATCGGAGCTTGAAAGCTGGTGTGCTACAGCCTACGAGACGTCAACCGTTGTAAATTAATCAAATCCTTGTACAGAATGAAACAAGTTCCTAAACAATGACATTTGAAATTTGATGACGTGATGCTGTCAAATAGTTTCAAAATCAACGAACGTGACAACGTGTTTATGTTTAGAATACATTTGTAATGGTATGTCTATATGTAGACGATATGTTGATCATGGGGAGTAGCCATGAATTGATCATGGATACGAAAAAAATGTTGAAAATAAATTTCGACATTAAAGATATAGGTGTAGCTGATATTATTCTTGGAATAAGGATTATCAGAACCCAAGACGGAATTGTCTTGTCACAATATCACTACGTAGAGAAAGTGCTCAAGAAAGTTAATGCCTCTGAAAGTCTGCTGTCTAAAACACCCCTTGATCTTAGCTTAAATCTGGTAGCCAATAAAGGTCAGTCAGTAGATCAATTGAAATAATCACGGATATAGGAAGTCTAATGTACATGATGAACTATACACGACCAGACTTGGCCTATCTGACGAATAAGCTGAGTAGATTTACGAGCAATCCCAGTCATGAGCACTGGAATGCTTGAAAATGGTACTAAAGTACTTGAAGTACATCCCTGAATACAGGCTAAAATACTTAAGATACCAAGCTATACTTGATGCAAGCTGGATATCAGACTTGAGAGATTCTCACTCTACAAGCGGATATGTTTTCTGTATCAAAATACTTGAGATACCAAGCTAGACATATTCGTCGTAGACATAATACTGTTCACCAATTGATCACAAATGGTATTATTTATGTTGACTACGTGAAGTCTAAGAAAGTTTTGCTGATCCTTTTACTAAAGGATTGAATAGAGATCAATTGGGAATATTGCTAGAGAGAATGAACTTAAAAATCCACAATGAAAAGAATGATCATAGTGATAACCTTACCTAGCTTAATAGAGATCCCATAAACTTGGTTCAAGGAGTAAACTAAACTATGATAATTCAGCTTAGCACTTGGAATATAAGAATGTCCAAATTTATTCCCTAAACCAATCCAAGTGCAAGATTACATGTTACTTCTCTGTCACATTTACACCTAAAAACACACACTAGACATTCTCTCTCTCTCTCCCACATTTACACTCAAAAACCACACTAAACACACGGACCTCTGTGCGCACACACACACTGCACACACATCTTCATACAGCCGCTGTCGTCATCCCGTCATCCCCCCGTCGCCGTCATCCCATCGCTGCCTTTCAACCGTCGCCGGATTTCAGCTACCGTCGCCGACATTCTGCCCGTCGCTGCTTTTTTCCCCGCAGACGCACTATTTCTCAGTTTATCATCGACCTGCTCAGCCCACCATTTCTCAGTCACCGTCGCCGTGCAAACCAGCCCGTCGCGAGATAAATATTGTGCCATATATGCATTCTATTCATTTATATATATATATATATATGTGTGTGTGTGTGTGTGTGTGTGTGGGTGTGATTTTATGACAGTATTAAATATGTTAAGCGAGAAAATGAAATTAGTAATTAGGCAGTACTATCGGTGAATTTTGTGGTAGAAGATGTTAACTCAAATATTGTGTCTGATTTATTTTAAATCACTTTGCCATTTACGATTGTCAATGTAACAAAAATAATGAAAATAATTATTGTAGTTAGATAAATTTCGACAACCAATTGCTTGTATTTTCTGAAAAGTTAACTAAATTTCACACGATTGTGTGGTCAGAATTTTCCAAAAATTTATCTGACAAATGATTTAAATATTTCATACAAATTTGATGCTTTCCAAACTGTAAGAATATATGAAAAAGTTAACAAAATTTCACATGATTGTGCAGTATGAATTTTTTTAAAAATAATATGTATTAATCCTAAAAAAAAAATGAGTAATTAGATAGTATTATCGGTGAATTTTATAATCAAAATTTTCTAATTAGAGTTTTAAAATTTATGACAAAAGATATCCTCAAGATATTGTGTTTGATTTTTTTTAAATAAATTAACAATTTAGAATTGTTAATGTACAAAAAATAATTGAAAAAATCTAAATTATAAAAATGTGATGTTTTTGTGTAAACTATTATCCCTGGTTTTCCTCTTTATTCCATCCCTGTACTGGCTCTACTATAGGATTGAAACCACATTTCTAGGTTTAGAAAGGAAGAAAGCAAAGTGAAGCCAAAACATACCCCCCCTCTGACCCCACTTTCTCTGCACATCATTAAGGCAAGGGCAGATAGGCTGGCTCATATGCCAGGCTTTGATCTCATCAAAAACCAAGCTATTAAAAAATCAATTTAAGTCGGGATTTCAAAATTTTATCTAAAGAATAACTTATACAGTCCCTATAAATTTGGATTCTTTCCAAACTGTAATAAGGTGTTGAAGTTAAATAAATATGGACACCGGTGTAATTTTTTTAGGAAAATTTTGTTTCATCGATTGTATAGGCGGGATTTTTTAGAAAAAATAAATCAATTATGAATTGCAACATAAGATTTATAACAAAAATTATCAATAATTTTTTACCGTAATTAATTATATATGCTACCAATAGCAATAAATTAATTATCATATACACTAAACATTTAATTTGAACACCCCATAAATAAATATTAATCATATTAAATAAATAATGACATTACGCATATAAAAAATTATTATGTAATAATAAGTTTATAACGGAAAAATACTTACTTGGTTTCAAATGTACAGGTTGTCACATAATGCAAAAAAAAATAAATTTAGATTAATAATTTCTTTAGAAAATCAAATCCAGTAGGTTTAATATAATATTTTCATAATCATAATAGGTTTACCCTCCTCCTAGTTGTGCCGGTATTTTTGGCGAAAGACTAAGGTCGGGTTTAAGATTTCCCCTCCCAAATATGATAACGGACTATCTTCACGATTGGGTATTGAGTTCGTGTCAGATTAAACCGAATAGTCGGAAGGAATTATCGGGTTAATGGTGTTATTGAATGAGAGGGGATGGGTTTAGACGATATGAGGAGCTTGTTGGGGTCTATGAGGATATCGTTATGTACAAGTTACGAACTCAATAGCAAATGTAAACCTATGCGCAGCGGATCTAAAAGTTTGACGTAGAAAACTTACGGCTTAATGTTTTCTGAATCTGTCGGATTCGGGATGACCGAGAACAACACACGGACGAAAGTTGGATCATACGAACTGAAGCAGGGTCGACTCGACATGTGGATCGGTTCTTGTCGGCTATCGAGTTGCGTCGCTAGTCGTGTCGCGTGGGTGGCCGGGTCGCGGCGGATCTCCGGCAGCTCGCAGCGGTGGACGGCGGGGCTGGTTGGGGTCGGCAATCCTCAGCCTTTGGGTCGTGGTTCGTCGACTTCTGTAGATGATCACGTGGCACCTTTGGGATCTTCTACTGTATTACTGTTACACCTCTTCAACTCGTACCGATGGAGCAACGAGAAGATGATAAAGCTCGAATGAGAACTAGAGAGAGATGGGGGGGCTGTGGTTTTTCACGTGAGAATGTGGATATCTATTCTCTTCTCATGAGCTTAATGATGTCTATATAGAGCTATAGTAGGGATCCTTAGGATATTAGGAATAGGGCTTTTTAAGTAATGGACTAACTATAGGCCAGACCCACTCTTCCAATTACTTAAATATAACACGGTCCACTAACGTAATATTATTGCACTCCATTTTTCTAGCCCAAATTACATTTGAGACTCCAATTATACTTACCCGAATTACCTCCCCATGTTTAAGATATAATGTCCATTAATTAATTTGATTACTGACAATCAAAAATTAATTAATATATTATTTATTTCACCAAAGCTAGCGCTCGTTCATCACATTATTATTATGTCGGAATTTTATCCACCTGCAGGGTTTAGCATAGCAATACTTTATGAACTCACTTTGGGGACATCGTCACTAACGCACATGGTAACCGTAAATATC
Organism: Striga asiatica; assembly: GCA_008636005.1. Classification (NCBI taxonomy): domain Eukaryota; kingdom Viridiplantae; phylum Streptophyta; class Magnoliopsida; order Lamiales; family Orobanchaceae; genus Striga; species Striga asiatica. The sequence continues at coordinate 256,974 of BKCP01006306.1, forward strand.
CTAACAACACATCATATATACAACAATATTATCTAAGACGGTAGGAATATTGATCCAGCGAACTGAACCTCACCCAAGTGAATCAAAGTAATATGTACTGCATATATATTCCTGTTTAATATCTTAGGCGTTAAGAGAACGCAGTAATTAACCGAGGCCTTGTTCATTTACGACGATCAGTATAAAACGAACTTCTCCTCTCTGGGATCCTGTTCAATACATAAATGTACTAGTGCAACTAATCAGTCAAGACCAGCTGTACCGTTGACATTACAACCATTCGGATGGGCTGTTCATTTTCATCTAAGCAGTGAACCACAATTCTTGTTTCGCAAGTAACTGATAGAATGATCTTCTGTTTGCCTGATGACGACCCGTTCTATGTAAGTGCAAAACAACACGACTTACAACTTGTTTAATTTAACAAGATTCTCATTGATAAAGGGTAAAAATTGTAATATCATCCAAAGCCAAACTTTTAGTATATAACACTAACAATCTCCCATTTATACTTAAAGATTACGCGTTAACAAGTATAGTCCTATCAATCCGTTATTCTAAAAGACCTATGTCGATCCTATCTCCATGCACCTGACATTTTTAAATTTCTGCCACGTGTTTGACGAAGACCTTCCCCGAAAAACCCTTCGTCAAAGGATCAATTAGGTTGTCGTCTGATCTTGGCAATATTAACGTCTCCTCTACCAACGATATCTCGTATCAGATGGTACTTGCGCTCAATGTGTTTGTTTGCTCTGTGGGCTCAGGTTCCCTTGAGTTCGCTACTGCTCCACTGTTATCACAGTACACGGTGATACAACGTGTCAAACTCGGAATCACCTCTAAGTCCACTAAGAAGTTTCTGAGCCAAACTGCCTCTTTCACTGCCTCAGAGGCTGCGATGTACTCGGCTTCCATGTTAGAGTCTGTCATGTATTTCTGCTTAGCACTCCTCCATGAAATGGCTCCACCTCCCAAGGTAAACACATATCCTGAGGTTGACTTACTCTCGTCCCTATCTGACTGGAAATCGGAATCATTGTAACCCAGAGGTAACAAGCTGTCTGCACGGTAAACTAACATGTACTCCTTAGTCCTTCTCAGTTACTTGAGTATATGTTTCACCGCAGATCAATTTTCTCGTCCCGGATTACTTTGATATCTAGCTACCACGCCAATGACATAGCTAATATCCATCATAGTACACAACATAACACACATAAGACTTCCTATTGTCGAAGCATAATGAACTGTCTTTATGTCTTCTATCTCTTGAGACGTCTTAGGAGACATCTCCTTGGGTAGACCTATTCCATGTCTGAAAGGTAACATACCCTTCTTGGAATCCTTCATGCTGAATCCGGCCAAGACAGTATCTATGTATGTAGACTGGGATAAGCATAGCATTCTCTTCTTACAGTCTCGAATGACCCTAATACCAAGAAAGTGACCAGCTTTACCTAAGTCTTTCATATCAAACTACTTAGACAACCACACCTTTACGACTGACAACTCCTTACTGTTTCTAATGAGAAGTATGCCATCTACGTAAAGCACAAGAAACACCACCATGCTCCCACTGATTTTCATGTACACACAAAGCTCATCCGGACATTGAGTGAACCTGTACGACTGGATCACCTCATCGAACCGAATATTCCAAGATCTCGAAGCTTGCTTCAGTTCATAAATAGACCGATTAAGCTTACAAACTAGATGCTCATGTCCGTTATCAATGAAACCCTCTGGTTGTTGCATATTGATGTCCTCCTGAAGGTTCCCATTAAGGAAAGCCATCTTGACATCCATCTGTCAGACCTCATAATCCATATGAGCGGCTACAACCAAGAGAATCGGAATGGACTTAAGCATAGCTACTGACGAAAAGGTCTCATCATAATCAATATCCTCTTTCTGGGTATAACCTTTCGCAACAAGTCTAGCTTTGAAGGTTTCCACCTTCCCATCCGATCCTCTCTTTCTCTTATAGACCCACTTGCAAACATTGAGTTGTACCCCATCAGGTGGTTTTACAAGATCCCAGACCTGATTGGAGTCCATTTACCCCATTTCAGCTTTCATTGCAACATTCCATGAATCTGCAACTTTATCTTGGAGTGCCTCGTGTAGGTTCTTGGGTCCGATTCTAGGTCTCTTGGAACTGAGTCCGATGACTCTCTAAGACCTATCCATCGGTCGGGTAAATGAAAACCCTCCCACTACGACGAGGTACACTCTCAGTGTGTCGTGTTGCAGTATTATGTGATGTATTTACTTGCGCACTCGGTGGGGAACTATCGACTTCACCCCTCAACTCTTCTAAGACAAGTCTACTCGCGGGCTTATGATTCATAATATAGTCTTCTTCTAAGGATCTAGCGTTCGTGCTAACGATCACCTTTTGATCCTTGGGACTATAAAATAAACCACCTTTCGTTCCCTTGGGATAGCCGACGAAAACTCATGCTTCTGAATGCTTTTCCAATTTGCCAGCCTTCTGCACCAAAACGTGTGCAGGGCTACCCCACACTCGAATATGTGAAAACCCGGGCTTTCGCCCTTTCCACGATCTGTAAGGAGTAGTCTCTACTGACTTCGATGAAACCAAGTTCAGAATGTACGATGCTGTTTCCAACGCCATTCCCCAAAACGAATCTGGTAACCTTGAATAACTCATCATCGACCTAACCATCTCCATAAGAGTCTTATTTCTTCGCTCTGCAACCCCGTTCTACTGGGACGTGCCGGGTGCTCTCAGTTGGGATTCAATCCCAGCTTCTGATAAGTATGTTCTGAACTCTACAAAGAGGTATTCGCCAGCTTCATCAGATCGAAGCGACTTGATACTCTTACCATGAAGCTTCTCCACAACTGCCTTGAATTTCTCAAAGCATTTAGACTTACGGTGCAACAGGCAAATGTACCCCAATCTCGAGTAATCATCAATGAATGCGACAAAATACTCGTAACCACCTCTAGCCTGGATCGATATAGGACCACACAAATCAGAATAAATCAATCCTAGCACTTCTTGGCTCTTATACTCCTTTGTCGTAAATGGCCTTTGGCCATCTTACCTTCCAGGCACGATTCGCAAGTTGGATAGTGATCTTCCAATGGACCGAGGTGTCCACTGGTCACTAACTTTTGAATCCTCCTAAGGTTGATGTGCCCAAATCTAAGGTGCCAAAGATATGCTTGATTCATCTGCGAAGAATCCTTCCTCTTATTAGATTTAGTCATGACATTATTCAATTCATTTTGTTGCACTGTAGGATAGTTTGGTTTAAGAACATTCAAATTGCCAACTAATGAACCAGAACAAATCAACTGATTTCCATAACGAATAAAAACCAAGTCATCAATGTAAATGAAAAACCATCCAAAACAAGCCTAGAAACTGAAACAAGGTTCTTTCTAAAACTTGGGACATAAACACAATGTCTCAAAACCAAAATACTACTATCAGAAGATAAAGTAACGTCTCCCACTACAGCAGCCACCACTTTCTTGGCATTGCCCATGTAGACGGTGATCTCTCCCTCCTTAAGTCGTTTGGTTTCCTAGAACCCCTGCAAAGAATTGCAGACATGATCAGTGGTTCCAGTATCTACACACCAGGTTCTAGTAGATACAACCGATAAACATATTTCTACGACATTAATAAGAGAGTTACCTTTCTTGAGAAGAGGGTAGTCAACCTTCCAGTGTCCCGAATTGTTGCACTTGTGGCATCTCCTTTCGGTTTCTTTGCCACAGCCTGAGGAGCCGGTCGCGGGGCAACTGGAGCATCATGGGCCTTCGCTTTTCCTGCAGAATTCTTTCTCTTCCAGCTCTTGTGATGCCTGGAAGGTCCAGCCTGCTCAGCAATTAGCACCCTGAGGATTTTGAGTGAACAAGGCTTCTGCCGACTGAAGCTCAACCAACAGTTCTGGAAGAGCCATATGCATCTTGTGCATTTTGTAGTTCAACCGGAACTGATCAAAGCTCTTCGACAGAGACTGGAGCATAATATCAACCTGGGTTTCCCCGTCGATAAAACCTCCCACAACCTCAAGCTCATTGAGCTGCGCCATGACCCTTAGGGCGTGCTCCCTCACGGGTGTGCCGTCGGCCATGCGTGTGTTTATCAGAGCACTCAAGGCTTCTTGCCTAGCAGCCCTAGACTGATATTTGAATAGATTCCTGAGATTGAGAAGTATATCTGCCGTAGTGGTCATAGACTGATGCTGATGTTGAAGAACGTTAGACCTAGAAGCCAGAATGTAACACTTCGCCATCTCATCAGCCTTCTTCCACTAAGCATACTCCCCTTTATCCTGCTCATGAGCATCGACCGCGGACTCTGCCGGGCAAGCCTCATTGATTGCAAACTTATAACCCTCAGCAGTCAACATTATGTCAAAGTTCCTCTTCCAATCAAAGTAATTAGGACCAGTAAGCTAATTTTCTTTTAGAATGACACACAACAGATTGAACGACATGATGAGTGCGGCCTGAGAATCATGAAAGTAAATTTTACTGTAACACCCCGCTTATCAGAGTAACTTTTTCGCAACTTTTACTTCAAAAATACTTATAAATCTTTCGAAATCTTTTGCGACTAACTCGGGATGCTACTCAAACTCATCTTTTCTTAAAATCCGTTTATCTTTAAACTTTTGTCTAATACTTCTTTAGACATAAAGAAAACAGATTTAATTAAACTTTGCATTTAAATGTACCATATTCATACTTCTGAATGGTAAATACTTAAAATCTTAAATTTATTAAAATGCAAATTCAAGTCTTAATGTGCATAGCGGAAATACTTGAAAACGTGATTAATTATACAGACTGTTTTAAATGTCTATATAAAAACTTGTCATAATCTGAATCCACGATCCACACCAGCACTGCTTCACTCACACCTCCTCTTCGACCTGTTACCTGAAAATAAACTTATGGGGATGAGTACTGAATAAAGATAATCATAAACCGATATCTAATCGGTAACCAGAAATCTGTTCTGGTACTGAAACTTAAACTTTTCTCTTCTCTTCCGATATCTCGATCGGATACGCGTGCACACTCTGATGGATATTTCTTAGGCAACTTGGGGCCTCCATCAGATCTTAGGATATACTCTGAGACAACTGAATGCCTCCTCATCCCAAGCGTATAAATTAAAACTTAGGATATACTCTGAGACAACTGAATGCCTCCTCATCCTATATGACATCAATATCGTACTCAATGTGATACCCACTCCGAGTCCCCACCTTTCTTCTTTGAAAGCATTTGAAAAACGATAAGTGCTGTACTGGGTAATTGTATCTGCATGTTACATAAAACATAAACAAATATATTAAGTACTATGCTCGTATACTCAATAAGATACTAGGATTCTTAACTTATCCAAAACTTATAGAAATTTAATAGACATGCTATTGCTCAAGTTAATACTTAACATAACTTTTCTTGAACTTTTACTCAAGGTCTATTATAAATCATGTCTTCAAAATAATAGATATTAGCTTATACTCGCATGTCACTTAAATAACTCGAGTGTGAAAATAACTAAATTTCATATTTTGAGTATTTAAACTCAAAACATGCTTAAGTTTTACCAACATCATATTCATGATTTATAAATAATGAACTCATCTTAACTTGTATGGTACTAAATATTTCAACTTAATACTCATACAATACAACTTTTAATCATAATACTAAATTATGATCTTAATATGTGAGATTTAAAACAATCTTTATAAAAATTGTAAACTCAACATATTAAACAAAAACTTTGTCAAATTGGTCATCACTCATATGAGAATTATTCATAAAAATCTCACTTTAACAATTTGATCATGTAATGAATATTTTTGCATATATACTCATCTTTACATATATGCCATCTTATTATCTTAACTCCTTCATTTCTCATCTTTAAATTATGAAATTTAACAGTCATATTCTCAACTCATAATTAGACATGTCATAAAAATTTTATAATTTTATCATACATATGTCTCGACTTATTCAAGTTTAAAATTACTGCTGGAAACAAGTACATAAAATTCAGCTTGCATGATAAACTTTAAAAATTCATATCTTGAGTTATACTAAACTAAATGACTTGATTCTTGATCCTATGTACTCCTCTTTTACACAAAAAATAACCATAAGAAGCATATATTTCTGGATTTTTTATAACTAGGTAAAAATCTCATCATAACTGAACACATATGACATATATATGTGCTGGAAATAACTTATCTTCTAGCATGCTTATACTCATATAAAACTTTAATATCTAAGTCATATAAAAACATTATTAAACACTTAATATCATCTACTAAACATGTTAAAAAGATAGCATCTTACCTCCTTCTTGCTTGAAAATCTAAAGTTGCTCCATGATTTCTTCGAAAATTAAAACTCTACTATTTTTATTTTTGATTTTCTCTCTCTTTCAATCTTTTTGATGAAACTATGATGATTTGAGAATATACTTGATGATAAAATCTGATTGAAATGCCTCTATTTATAGCCATGAATGAGCTTTTGATAGATAAAACTTAGTCCACCAAAGTGTAATAAAATTCTCACCAATTGTTGAAAAAAATGCTAACTTAAAGACTTAGCAAAACTTTGTTGTGATTTTCTCATCTCATTCTCACCAATTGATGACCAAAATTTCGTGCTTAATATGATGGAATTGATTCTATATATTATTAAAAAAATGTCCCCATTCATCATATAAAAATCTTTAGAAAATAAATAATAAAAATAATAAAAATCATCCTTTTTATTTCTTATGCATTTTCTTTCAAAATGGCTGACTCTTAAAACTCTTTTTATGAAAATTAATGCTCATATATGGTCTTAGAACATGTTAAGAAAAACAGGAATAATAAAATTTACGGAACTCAATTCGGACTTAAAACGAACGTTTACCGTAAAACTGAAAATTCAAAAAATCTTTTACTCCTGGTTTTTCTTTCAAGTTACTGAACATATTGCTTCTTAGAAGCTAATATAATGATCTTGGAATATTCTAACATTTACGGAACCACATTTGGACTTAAACCGAACGATTACCGTAAAAACAAAAAATTATACAAATTTCGGTTTCTCTTAAAATAATTTAAATAAACTATAATATCTAAATAAATTTTCTCACTTCTTTGAACATTTATAACTTAAATGTTCATGGATACTTAACCTTACTTTGAGACTTAACTTGTCTCAAATTGTGCTAAGGCTCGATACTATGATCTTATCTTGATGACTTGAACACTTAGAAAAATTCTAAGTATTGAGTACTCAGGCTCGACTATTACTTAATTAAGACTCAACTCATGACCGAACATACTTGGGTTCAGTTCACTACTTATCTTAAACAATTAATCAAAATATACTCATTTTCGATTATTCGTCATCTTATATTAATTAGGGAAAATTACACTTTGCCTACCAAACTATCCGCGTTTTTACACTTTGCCCACTCAACTTTTTCCGGTGACATTTTACTCCTTGAACTTCACATTTTCTTGCACTTAACGACTTCCGGCCACCGGAGATGCAAAATCAAGGGCAAAGTGTAAAAACGCGAATAGTTCAGTAGGCAAAGTGTACTCGTGAAGACTAATTTGAGGTGTCTCCTAAGGTGTAAATGACAATTTTGCCCTTGATTTTGCATCTCCGGTGCCGGAAGTCGTTAAGTGCAAGAATATGTGAAGTTCAAGGGGTAAAGTGTCACCGGAAAAAGTTGAGTGGGCAAAGTGTAAAAACGCGGATAGTTCGGTAGGCAAAGTGTAATTTTCCCTATTAATTAATCCCGTCTTATAAATCCATTTATAAAAATAAACAGACTGGAATTAATTAATAACTGAACTGGCTCGATTACTGAATAAAATTGAACCGAGAATACTTTCGACTTAAAGTCGAATTTTTAACTGAATAACTTAATAACTGGCTCGGAACTAGGAACGAGCATTATTAATAAAAGTAATTATTTCAAACTTAGAATAATTACTTTTATTAATTACTGAATGAGATATTACAATCTACCCCCCCTTAAAACTATTTCCGTCCCCGGAAATACTAAAACTGAGATACATACTAACTATGTATATATCAGAACTCGTACTCTGGAAAATGAGTGCTAATATCAACTTCTCACTCCCCAGTGGCATCTAACTTTACGTGGCGATTCAATTTTATACTTACGAGGGGAATATCTCGATTCCTTAGTCAATGAACCTTCCGGTTCAAAACTTCTATCGGCTGCTCCTCGTAAGTTAAATCTAACTGAAACTGAAACTTATTGTGCAAAAGCACATACTCTGGATCGCACACATACTTACGTACTTTGTTACATAAAACATTATGCACACTGGACAACTTTAGATAAGAATTGATCTATTGAATACTTATCTGACTCGGGACTCAACTATGCGACACATTTCATGCGATTTACCCACTATCCGGGGCCCTTCGGGTGCGGAACATCTGCATGCACTGTATCTCAATGTCAATGTCACTTTCTAGCATCTTACTGTACTGAACTTGCTTCTCTACCGAGAAACCTTTTTACTCAATATCACTATTGATATTTTCTTACTTCAACTTCTCCAACTTAACTATAGTTGAGAATTTCGTTGAATTTCTGTTATGTTGTGGAATAACTTAATCATTTCTGATCATACCACAGTTTCCATCATTAAGGTAAACTTATTTTACCTTTAATAATTCAACTGTCTTAATTAGGCTCAACAACATCTCAATTATTGCAGACATCTCACATCTGATCTCGACTGCATTAAATGCATACTGGTTGTGTATTCTGACATTCGGTATAATTTAATACTAACAATTATATCCGAAAACTTATCTCACACACATCTTTCTTCTATAAACAGACTTGGTAATCCTCCATCTTCTTCAGCAATGGTCTGATTTCACCAATGGATTTAGCACTGCTAAAAATCAAAAAATTCTATTCTTTTCTCCCTCTTAATATCATAAAAAGAATTTATCGAGCTCGTGTAGAAAGGTTGAGAGTACTTATGCTCAATAATATCCCAAATGATATAAGATAGTTGATTGAAGCAAAAGTTCGTGTGTCTGGTGAGTATCCCAATGCATATAAATATCTGACAGGTATGGATAGAAGTACTTTTGCCAAGAAACGTAGAGCAAAAAGAATAGGCGGATGCTATAAATGCGCTCGTTGGAACTGTGACACTTGTTGTATTTCCTTAGGCTTTGTGTCAACTAATCGCGAAGATAAAATAACTTTCATCAAGAATGGATTGAGTAAGGAATCTCTGGATCATACTATTCAGCAGATTCTTGAGACACATTCTAGTGGATATGTGCATCGAGAACTGATGTCTTAATGGCTTATGCTCAAACATGAAAAGAAACTCTATAGTTTGGAAATATTATTTCCAAAGATCATGTTTGTCAACACTGTTCTTGATGTACTGTATATAAATCTTATCGCTGCTGACAGATAAGAGTCATTTAAGACTCAACTACTTTCTTGTCGGAACTTTTCTTCTTTAAAAGACGAATCTATCTTCATAGCCAAATATATCTTATAATAAATGGCTACTGCCGAGTCTTCTCAAGGTATCAAACTTCTTCAACCAATCAAAACTGTGTGCATTCTTGGTGGTTCTAGGTATGTACTCTTCCCTCATAACATCTATGTTGTAAGCCAACTGGTGAAAGAGTTGGGTAAACAAAAGATCAACATACTTTATGGAGGGACTAGTATCTTTTTCTTCAATAATCTTTTAATGGCTGCTAAATGCTTTGATATCGAGGTGAGAAGTATCCTCCCTTTTTATCTCACTTCATCAAAGGTTGTCAAAGATTCTGCTACTTTGATGATAACTCTCTCAGTTTATGACTGTTTGATGGCGATGATCTCAGGTTGTGATGCTTTCATTGTTCTTCCCGGTGGATATGGAACTTTAATGACTGCTTTTACCCTTGCTACTTGGGCAGAAGTGAAATTTCATACCAAACCTATTGGTTTGTTGAATTTCAATAACTTTTTCCAAAACTTGCTTAGATTTTTAGATGAAGGAGTGTATCAAACTTTTATATCTCCTTTCCAAAGAGAAATATTCAAGTCTGCTGACACCTCCTCTGAACTTATCAAGAAGCTTCAAAACAGCATCTCAACAGTTCAAGATTTTGTGGAAACTCCAGGATTTAAACGCAAGCGCGCCTTTGATCCTTTAGATCTATCTTTGTGAAACTATAGCCATGATGGGTGGCAGAGTTATGGAGTCTTGTGCTCTTGAGACGCACCCTCCCTTTATATAATATAATCTTGTATTAGTTGAGGATTCGCTTCTACTTGTTTGTATCTCCATTTTCTGTTGTTCTTGCTGCTTCTGTACTAGCTTCTTAGAAAAAAATGAAATCCTCAACATTGTGCTTGAATCTAGTTCTTGACTTTCAATGATACTAGAATTTCTATCTTTCCAGTATTCTTCTTCTGATGTATGCTTGATTCACATTCAACTTTTGGACTGAGAAAATTCTTGATTCAGTCAAAATTTCTAAAACTTTACTCGATTGTGGTTTTAAAACTCTGCCTCTCAGCATTCTGAATAACCACTAATCATTTGACTTGAACAGTATAGCCATTAATAAATAGCTACTCTAAACATAAGGAAGTATTTATTTGCCGAAAACACCTAGCTTGTGCTAGAGTTCCAGTTAATTTCTTTCTTGTTTCTTCTCACCATTTCTTACTTCTGGCTTTAAACTCATCATTTATATTTGAAAACGAATACTTTCTCCAAAGAGATGAAAACTTATTAGTCTTTGCTTATTAAACAGACTATCTTTAACTTTCACATGTCCAGATTACTCTTGCTTAACTTCTAAAATTCTTTCGAGAAGTTTAAATAATCATCTCGGTATCTGGAATATGATACTTATTAATTGATATCTTTTAAGGTTCGATTTCAAGTCTCCAGGTAAACTCGGACTAATAAACCTTATTTTAGGTTTCCATAATTTACCCGGCTAAGTGACTATTATATGTCGATACCTTAAACTTATACTCATTGGTTTATGAAAAGTACTTTGTATAGTTGTACTGTCACTAACAAGTACTAATATAGAATAACTGATAACTTGATCTCGAACTTTGCCAATTTTTATTCATGATATCTAACTAATAAGATACCCAAACTTCTGACTCTAAAGATCAACTACTTTCTGAAACTTTGTTTCTACGGTTCAGTTTCAAGCCTCCAAGATCTTATCCAGCTTATGGTTCTTATTTCAAACCCCCATGATTTACCCGGACTTATGGCGATTATACACTAAAATACCGCTACTTCTGATACTGGCTCAAATATATAGTCGACCTCTAGAGTCAGATCTTAACTCAAATCTTAATCTGATGGCTTAACTTAGAATGTTTGGGTCTCTTTCTTGATTAACTTGATAAACCATAGTTCAAACTTGAATTATGACTATAGTTCTGACTCCTGATAGGAAGATATATATGATACTACTAAGATTCTTTAATACTAATCTGAACATTTAGACTGATTTCTAGAGTTCGGACAACTGAATTCTTATTGAGAATAGACTTAGTAAATTTGAATATATTTAAAAATTTTTATAAAACTTTTAACAGCACTTACCCCGTACTCGGCGAGGTGTGAGCGAGGTGTGGTCGAGTTTTCTTGACATTTTCTGTGAAACTTTGGCTTCTCTGAAAACTTTTCTTTCAGAAACTTAAACTTTTAGTATACAGAGCATTTAAAACTCTAGCTCCGATACCACCTGTAACACCCCGCTTATCAGAGTAACTTTTTCGCAACTTTTACTTCAAAAATACTTATAAATCTTTCGAAATCTTTTGCGACTAACTCCGGATGCTACTCAAACTCATCTTCACTTAAAATCCGTTTATCTTTAAACTTTTGTCCAATACTTCTTTAGACATAAAGAAAACAGATTTATTTAAACTTTGCATTAAAATGTACCATATTCATACTTCTGAATGATAAAAACTTAAAATCTTAAATTATTAAAATGAAAATTCAAGTCTTAATGTGCATAGCGGAAATACTTGAAAAAGTGATTAATTATACAGATTGTTTTAAATGTCCATATAAAAACTTGTCATAATCTGAATCCACGATCCACACTAGCACTGCTCCACTCACACCTCCTCTTCGACCTGTTACCTGAAAATAAACTTATGGGGATGAGTACTGAATAAAGATAATCATAAACCGATATCTAATCGGTAACCAGAAATCTGTTCTGGTACTGAAACTTAAACTTTTCTTTTCTCTTCCGATATCTTGATCGGATACGCGTGCACACTCTGATGGATATTTCTTAGGCAACTTGGTGCCTCCATCAGAACTTAGGATATACTCTGAGACAACTGAATGCCTCCTCATCCCAAGCGTATAAATTAAAACTTAGGATACACTCTGAGACAACTGAATGCCTCCTCATCCTATGTGACATCAATATCGTACTCAATGTGATACCCACTCCGGGTCCCCACCTTTCTTCTTTGAAAGCATTTGAAAAATGATAAGTGCTGTACTGGGTAATTGTATCTGCAAGTTACATAAAATATAAACAAATATACTAAGTACTATGCTCGTATACTCAATAAGATACTAGGATTCTTAACTTATCCAAATCTTATAGAAATTTAATAGACATGCTATTGCTCAAGTTAATACTTAACTTAACTGTTCTTGAACTTTTACTCAAGGTCTATTATAAATCATGTCTTCAAAATCATAGATATTGGCTTATACTCGCATGTCACTTAAATAACTCGAGTGTGAAAATAACTAAATTTCACATTATGCTTGATTGAGTATTTAAACTCAAAACATGCTTAACTTGACCAACATCATATTCATGATTTATAAATAATGAACTCATTTTAACTTGTATGGTACTAAATATTTCAACTTAATACTCATACAATACAACTTTTAATCATAATACTAAATTATAATCTTAATATGTGAGATTTAAAACAATCTTTATAAAAATTGTAAACTCAACATATTAAACAAAAACTTTGTCAAATTTCTCATCACTCATATGAGAATTATTCATAAAAATCTCACTTTAACAATTTGATCATGTAATGAAAATTTTTGCATATATACTCATCTTTACATATATGCCATCTTATTATCTTAACTCCTTCATTTCTCATCTTTAAATTATGAAATTTAACAGTCATATTCTTAACTCATAATTAGACATGTCAGAAAAATTTCTTAATTTTATCATACATATGTCTCGACTTATTCAAGTTTAAAATTACTGCTGGAAACAAGTACATAAAATTCAGCTTGCATGATAAACTTTAAAAATTCATATCTTGAGTTATACTAAACTAAATGACTTGATTCTTGATCCTATGTACTCCTCGTTTACACAAGAAATAATCATAGGAAGCATATATTTCTGGATTTTTCATAACTAGGTAAAAATCTCATCATAACTGAACACATATGACATATATATGTGCTGGAAATAACTTATTTTCTAGCATGCTTATACTCATATAAAACTTTAATATCTAAGTCATATAAAAACATTATTAAACACTTAATATCATCTACTAAACATGTTAAAAAGATAGCATCTTACCTCCTTCTTGCTTGAAAATCTAAAGTTGCTCCTTGATTTCTTCGAAAATTAAAACTCTACTATTTTTATTTTTATTTTTCTCTCTCTTTCTATCTTTTTGATGAAACTGTAACGCCCCAAAACAGTAATAATATTCAGAACAGTTTCACTGCTCGACTATAAGTGAAATCCGTAAGTTTCAGAAATTTTCGAGTTATATTATTTATGCTAAATGCTCAAACATGATAAATTATTCTTTGAATAATTCTATATCAAGTCTAAGTTAAGATTAATCCATTAATTTGGGTTGATAAATAATAGCATGTCAATTCGAGAGTTTATCGACTCCGAACCCTAGTTGGGTTCCGAGTTGATTTCCGGGTAAATTCCGAGCATGGCCAAGTATTGGTATTTTTATACTTAGAATATTTTTCTAAGTGTATAAAAATATCAAAGTATAAGTCTTGATCTTTTATATCGAGCCCTAGTCGAGTCTCGTGCCCGAGACCCGAGCCGCGCCTTAGTCGCGCCATGCACGCCCAAACCGAGCCCAAGGGCATGTCCCCATGCCTTAACATCACTTT
>BKCP01006306.1:294406-375211 GCA_008636005.1 Striga asiatica
CTTTCAAGGTATGTTCCATGATCACCATCTCTATGCGCAACCATACCTTATAACCATAAGTGATCTAGGGATTTTATCTTAAGTGCAATTATAAGATAAATGCTTTCTCTTAAGATAAAGAAATGCCTTATTCATAATATAATTCCAATAGACTGTATTTACAAGTAGAATACGTCCAATTAGATTGGAACGCCGGGTACCCTACTCTAACACGACCATCCCGCGAGTGAAGAGCAATCGGGAGCGTGATCCAGACGTGAGGAAGCGCGTGGGCCTTCTAGGAAATTTTCAAGGAATATTCAGGAGAATAATTACCCCATGTGCAGAGGACACGTGGCGAAGATATATTAGCGTGCAGTGATATTGACGGTAACCACCTCTGACACACACACACACTATGTGTGTACGGACAGGCCGATCCGGGCAATTTTGGGCAGACAGCTCATCAAATCCGAGCAGCTCCTAGGGTAGGTATCTCACCCCTATATATATGTGGGTGAGCCTTTTTTGGTACGAACGACTTATCCATTTTTACTCTTGAGAAATTGAGTGAAACACATAGTGACTTAAGAATCGGAGGTTCTTCACCGAAAAACCCATCCGGTGTGAGAGTTTTTTGCAGGTACGCGGCGTTCTACCGGCGAGGAGGAGGAAGACGAGCCGATTTCAAGCCAGTCAGAGTATTTTTCATTATCATTTGGCGCCGTCTGTGGGACTTTCGTTCTAAAAGTGGTGTGCTGAGGTTACTTGAGCTTGGTAGCTATGGCAGACAGAATTCCCAGAATGAATTTACAGCTGTCGTTCGATGAAGTGTGGACGACGACGAGGCGTTTGGAGAGGGCCCTCCTCCGAGCTTCTCCAGACCTTTGCATACACCGGTGACCCCAACACCTGCTCTTCAAGGTTTAGGTGCTCCACCGGTGCTTCCAGAAGTAGATGTGGGCTCAAGCCGAGCTCAAGAAGCTCGCGCAATGCAGGGGACGGCAATTCCAATGCCGTTGCAGCCAGATCTGGCCGGGATTCAGCCTATAGGAGCGGTGGTGCAGGGAGCATCACCACCGTGAGTGGAGGAGCAATGCCCTGGTTAGAAGGTGGTGATGACCAGACAGGAGATGCAGCAGATGGTGGCGGATGCAGCTGCGTAGGCGGTCCAACAAGTCACAAACAGCCTTTCTCGAGTGGCTACTGCACCGACCACGACGGCGGGTGCACGTCTCAACATGAAAGAAGACATGTCCAGTTATGGAGGAGATGGAGCCCCTCGAGATCGGGAGATGGAGAGGCTTGCTGAGTAGGTGAGGCAATTGCAGGCCAAGGTGGATGGTCGAATGGAGAGGCGTTCTCGAGGACATCCGTTCTCGGGAGATATACTGGTTGCACCATTGCCAACGAATTTCAGGGATATGAGTTTGGAGTTCGATGGGACCTCTGACTCATCAAGGCATGTGAGGACGTTTGAGAATATGGCTGTGTTACATGGTTTTACTGATCTGTTAGTTGCAGGGAATTTCTGTCGACCTTGAGGGGATGTGCGCTCGATTGGTTCCAGCAACTCCCCCCGGGATCGATCACAAATTTTGAGGACTTCACGGAGAAGTTGACAACTCAATATTCGAGTGCTGTGGCGCAGGAGAAGACTTACTTGACCTTAATGGTGATGAGACAGGGGGAAAAGGAGGCGTTGCACAAGTACATTACTCGATACAATCAAAGTTTGGAGATCCCAACGGCTGCGGATGAGGTTAAGGCATGAGGGTTGATAAGGAGTTTACAAGCAGGGCCTTTGTAGAACATCTCTGGCTAAGACTTATGCTCGTACATATGATGAGGTGCTGAAGAGGTGTAAGAAGCATATCAATCTCGAGGAGACAGAGGCAGAGTTTACTAATTTGAAGGAGTTGGCTCAACTAGAGCTAAAGAAGGGGAAGGCGACCTCGCCTAGGAGGGCGTCACCAAGGAGAGGATCGCAAAGGAGAGAGGGGCGTGGTAGAATGGATCGAGGGCGTGAGGATAGATGGAAGGACCGACCTATTTCGAGGGGAAAAAGATTCCATACTTTTATGCCGTTAAATGCGAAAATGAGAGAAGTATTGGTGGCCATTTAGAAGAAGATAGATGACAAGGATGTGACGTGGCCCAGGTCGAGGTTTGAGGGGCCGACATAGCCTAAATCGAGAAGGTATTGCCATTTCCACAAGGATTACGACCATATGACGGAGGACTGCAGGCACCTCAAGGATGAGATTGAGTGCCTTATTCGAGCAGGACATCTCAAGGAGTTTGTATACCATGATAGGGTGAAGGGGAAAGAGAAAAGGAGATGTTAGGAGGATTCGGTGGAGAGGAGTGATAGGGATGATGACGAGGAGGATGATGCTCGAGAGAAACGAGGTGGCAGAAGGGGTAACGAAGGAAAAAGGAGAAGGGGGAGCAGAGATCAAAGAGGACTGAAGGATCTTGGCCTTATGAAGAGGGGGACGATATTCATGATCTCCGGAAGACCAACTGAAGGGGACTCAAACAATGCGAGGAGAGGGCATGTTCGAGCAATGAAGCGGAAGAGAGATGAGGTGGGGATTATTGCTCGAATGCCGGACATAAGTTTGCGGGCTGAGGATGCTGAGGGAGTGGTGTTGCCCCACAATGATGCACTAGTGATTACATCGGAGGTGGCACATTTTGTTGTGAAAAAGGTGTTCATTCACACGGAGAGCTCGGTCGATGTAATGTTTTATGACTGTTTTGTGCAGATCAACAGGGAGCTGAATATCGAGCTGAAACCGGTGGACACAACTTTATATGGATTCAATGGAGGAGAGGTGATGCCAATGGGAGAAGTGAGCCTATTCGTCGCTTTGGGGAAAAGGAGTGACGAGGAAGGTGAGAATGGTGAGGTTTGTGGTCGTAGAAGCGGAGTCATCGTACAACATCATTATGGGGAGAACCAGTTTGAATGCGTTCCAGGCGGTCGTGTCGACATACCACATGACGATCAAGTATCCGGTGGGCAAAAACGTTGGCAAGGTCGCGGGAGATCAGCTCACCTCGAGGATTTGTTATCAAACTACGGTGAGTAACAGTAAACAATTAGCTAAGAGGCAAGTGAAGTTAGGGGAGGAGACACCAAGTCGACCTGGTGGTTCGAGGTCGAAAGAGGAAAAGGTGAAGTCCAATAAAGGAAAGGAGAAGGCGGAAATGCAACCAGGAGGGGAGATTGAGGAGATTCAAATGGTGGAAGGTTTTGAGAAAAGGAAGTTTAGAATCAGGAAAGAATTAGAGGAGCCTAAGAGGTCAAAGTTGATAGGGTTGATAAGGGAGTTCGCGAATGTCTTTTCTTATACTTCGGAGGAGTTGACAGGGATTAAGGCGGAGGTGATCAAGCATAGGCTGAATATCGACCTTTTAGTAAGGCCGGTGAAGCAAAAGAGGAGGGACCATGGGGCGGAGATGGATAAGGTGATGGAACAAGAGGTTGAGAAATTATTGAAGGCAGGTCACATTAAGGAGATCTAGTTCCCCGAATGGTTATCTAACACCGTAATGGTGTTGAAGTCGGAGGGCAAATGGAGGATGTGCATCGATTTCTATGACTTAAACAAGGCGTGCCCGAAGGATTTATACCCATTGCCAAGGGTTGACCAGCTAGTCGATTCCACTGCAGGATGTGAGCTGCTCAGTTTGATGGATGCATCCCAAGGATATCATCAGATCCCTTTGGCTCGAATAGGAAGAGAGTGAGTTTTGTGACGAGCAGGGGGGCATATTGCTATGTGGTGATGCCGTTTGGTTTGAAAAATGCGGGAGCAACATATCAAAGGTTGGTTGATAAGATTTTTAAGGAGCAGCTCGGGAGGAATATGGAGGTTTAGGTTGATGATATGTTGGTGAAAAGCAAAGAGGAGCTTGATCATGTGAACAACTTGAGGGAAACATTCTTGACATTGCGGAGATATGGTATGAAGCTGAATCCTTCTAAGTGTTCCTTTGGGGTGAAGTCGGGGAAATTTCTAGGATATATGGTGACATAGAGAGGGATTGAAGTAAACAAGAAAAAGGTGCGAGCGGTGATCGAGATGAAACCACCTACACAGGTGAAGGAGGTGCAGATCCTGACCGGTCGAATTGCAGGGTTGAGTCGTTTTATTTCGAAAGTGGCGAAGAAGAGTGGCCCACTGTTCCGAACATTGAGAAAGAGCTCGAAATTCCAATGGACGGAGGAGGCACATAAGTCATTTGAGGAGCTGCAGAAAGTGTTGGGCAACTTGCCCATGTTGGCCAAGCCAGTACATGGAGAGGACTTGGTGTTATACATATCTATCTGGGAAACGGCGTTGAGTTTGATACTGTTCCGAGAAGAGGGAGTGGACCAGTTTCCGATCTATTATGTGAGTAGGGTGATGCAAGGTGCAGAGAGGAGGTATTCGGAGATCGAGAAGTGTGCCTTGGCGGTGGTCGTTACGGCGAGGAAGCTGCGGCCTTATTTTTTGAGCCACAAGGTGAAGGTATGGACGAACATGCCGCTGGGCGAGACGTTAGGTTGACCCTCTGTATCGGGTCTGAAGTGAATAAGATTTCACTCGGGCTCCTTCTACTCGGATGGCCTCCGTACCTGCAAGAACCCAACGCCGAAAGGGGTCCCGGCGTCGAGCCTCCGACGCTCAAGTCAGAATCACTCCAAATCTCAAGTGTAGTAATGAACGTAGAGAGAATGACAGAATGAGATACCTTATCCCCCTTTTATAGGGGGTGTGTACCTTATGGCCCAAGTTAGGCTTGTCCAATAGCATCATGCCACGTGTCCTAGCCATGTGTAGGCTTATTCTTCAATATATTCCCTTTTTATCCATTAAAACTGGTCTAGTACATAATATCCTATATCATCTAGTCCCCCCACTCTGGTCGAGTAAGCATGACTCGATCCAAGAGTAAAATTCTTCTTCGGGTTGTTTCCGTCAACCTGCCACTGAGGTTATAATTTGGATAAATCATCGACCACCAAATAGTCACCAAACCTCCAAATGAGCATCAGGATCCCAAACGAACACCGAATGACCCCTAAGGTCAGAAACCGAAAGACCCGCCGCTGAGATCAAATACCGAAAGACCTGCCTCTGATGTCGAATACCAAAAGACCTGCCTCTGAGGTCGAATACCGATAGACCCACCACTAGGGTCGAATGCCGAAAGACCTGCCTCTGAGGTCGAATACTAAGAGACCCGCCACTGGGGTCGAATACCGAAAGACCTACCTCTGAGATCGAATACCGATAGACTTGCCACTAGGGTCGAATACCGAAAGACCTGCCTCTGAGGTCGAATACCGATAAACTCACCACTAGGGTCGAATATCGAAAGACCTGCAACTAGGGTCGAATACCGAAAGAGCTGCCTCTGAGGTTGAATTCCAAGAGACCCACCACTGGGGTCGAATACCGAAAGACCTGCCTCTGAGGTCGAATATCGATAGACTTGCCGCTAGGGTCGAACACCAAAAGTCGAACGACCAGTCAGGTCGAAAATCGAGAGACCCGCCACTGGGGTCGAACACCGAAAGCTGAACGACCACTGAGGTCGAAAACTGAGAGACCCGCCACTGGGGTCGAACTTTGATTCCTAGAGCGGATTTCTATGCTCCTCATTTTGCAATGTCGACTTTCCTTTGCTATCTCCCGATCTGCTTAGTTTGGTGGATTTTCTCGATCTCTTCACGAAGTCTTGAATTTGAAAATTTGAACTCACGTCTATTGTTTCTCGACCACCATGTTCGAGCTCTTCATTCAAATATAAACCTTTCCTACCACCTCGTCCTATCATCACCCCCTCAGTTCAAAATTTGAAATTCAACCCTACTATTTATCCTCTCGAAAACCGAATGTCCTGGCACCAAACCGAAGTTAAAAGTCGATTTCGACAAAACCAAATAAAATCATCAACTTGAATAACCTGACTCCGTGAACTGTTCCAAGTGAACTCCCTTGACCTACCTCGGAGGTTGAAAAATAAATTCGACATAACCAAAATCAAATAAAGATCGTCGACCTACCACCGAGGTTTGCAAATAAACTCACTGAGTTGCTCTAAATGAACTTCCCCGACCTGCCACTGAGGTCGAAAAATAAATTCGACATAACCAAAATCAAATGAAGATCATCGACCTACCACCGAAGTCTGTAAGTAAACTCCCTGAGTTGCTCGAAATGAACTTTCTCGACCCTCCACTGAGGTCAAAAAATCAAATCGACATGACCAAAATCAAATAAAGATCATCGACCTACCACCGAGGTCTGCAAATAAACTCCCTGGGTTGCTCGAAATGAACTTCCTCGGCCCGCCACTAAGGTCGAAAAATAAATTCGACATAACCAAAATCAAATAAAGATCATCGACCTACCACCGTGGTCTGCAAATAAATTCCCTGAGTTGCTCGAAATGAACTTCCTCAACCCGCCACTGAGGTCAGAGACAGAAATATGACAAAATAGAAACCAAATAGAAACCAAGTAGAAATCATTGACCTGCCTCTGAGGTCTACAGGCTCCATGTCTTCACCGACCCAATATTAGGATCGACCACCCAGCCCAGAGGCCTTAGTCATGGTGGATTTTTTTATCTTCGAACACATGTCCACCCACGAAGGAGTGGTCGTTACATGCGACCACCCAGCCCGGAGGCCTTAGTCATGGTGGTTTTTTGTCTTTGAACACATGTCCACCCTCGAAGGAGTGGTTATTACATGTGACCACCCAGCCCGGAGGCCTTAGTCATGGTTGATTTTTTGTCTTCGAACACATGTCCACCCTCGAAGGAGTGGTCGTTACATACGACCACCCAGCCTGGAGGCCTTAGTCATGGTGGATTTTTTTACCTTCGAACACATGTCCACCCTCGAAGGAGTGGTCGTTACATGTGACCACCCAGCCCGGAGGCCTTAGTCATGGTGGATTTTTTAGCTTCGAACACATCTCCACCCTCGAAGGAGTGGTCGGTACATGTGACCACCCAGCCCGGAGGCCTTAGTCATGGTGGATTTTTTAGCCTCGGGGCCACCAATTAACGTCTGCCCGGCCCGCTAATGGGACCGTTCGAAGAGACGACCACTCAGGGTGGATTTTTCGGCCTCGGGGCCAGCAATTAACGTCTGCCCAGTCCGCTAATGGGACCGTTCGAACAGACGTCCACTCAAGGTGGGTTTTTCGGCCTCGGGGCCACCAATTAACGTCTGCCCGGCCCGCTAATGGAACCGTTCGAAAAGACGACCACTCGTAGTGGATTTGAGACTCCTAAACAGCTCGAACACTTCGACCTGCCACTGAGTTGAAAAGAAAACACACCAAAGACCACGAGAAAGAATAGTAATTTATCATTTTCGTTTGTCCCATCCAATGCATAGTTATATCGAACAAGATAAAAAAAATAGAGGATAATTTTCAAATTCCCTTTCATGTCTGTACATGACGACCTGAGTTGATGTTTGCTCCATGCTTCCCACTTCTGAACATAATCAGTATCCAGTACACCTGTTCATTCATTTTCCTCATCAAGAATTCAACAAATTCCATTAGTCGTATTTTATCCACATCATCCAATTTGCAATCCTGATAGCGATATTAACAAGAGATGAATAAATAAAAACAATCATATTGGTCCATATGCTTTTATACCACACCTCAATCTACATGCAAGTCTTTTACCACGATATAAAATCGCATAAACACCCACTCAAAGGTACAATCGACCAAAATTTCACAAAGCCATGAATTCAACAGACAATTACAAAAAATCATACTGTGCAGCTACAAATAATCATTAAACGAATGCATCAAACAAAAATTCAAATGAGTTACTCCTGATACCGAGTTCCTTAATCATGACGACTTGAGACTGGCCAGCTCGAAGGCCTTAGACATGCCAGATTTTTGTTCAAGGCTCCACATACACCCCAATTTCTGCATGTTGCTAGTCACTCAAGTAATAATTCCAAATATATCTATATACACCACAATCTCAGCAATATCTTGCTCAAAATATTCAAACAATGAACATTACTCCAAAAAAGAATGCGAAGAGACTCAATGTATCAATAAATTGCTCCGGTCGAACTTGACTACCCACAAGAGTTAGGATTAATTTTATACCTGAAGATCGAGCATGCAACTCCCTATTATCCTACCTCTCCAAAAGAGAATAATTTCTGCCTCTGAAGTTGCCACCCGCGATCGGCACCATTTAGACTCGTCTTTCCTTATCACCCTGCTTTGATGGCTTCGTGCTCGCTCATTTTGTCCTCGAAACTCCACAACTCGTCCGCCATAGCTGGTCGAGACTCGGGTTATTTCGTTGTTTCCTCGACAAGAATTCAAAGAGATATCATTATCTATATTATATTCACATCATCCATTTTGCAATTCTCTACGGAAGAAAAACAAGAGATCAAATACAATCATCACCATCTCCTCGATTTAAGACATGTTCGAGCAATGACATGCTTAAAAATTATGAATAATCAATTTGAACAAGATTCCACATTTCACATAAAAATCGAAATGAGAGGTTCCCAATATATCAAGATATCGAATCCTATAATTTTAATCCACCTCCGCGAGCACGATAAACACAATACTAAAATATCCTCAATTCGACATCACGACCCGCATTTATTCAATCAAATAAGTTCTCCACGAATAAAATCAAATACCACCACGAACAAATTAAATAATTCCACGATCGAATCCAATAATTCCTCGAATAAATCAAATAATTCCATGAACGGATCAAATAATTCTCCTCGAGCAAATCGAATAATTCCACGAATAAATCACATAATATCTCGAGCAAATCAAATAATTCTCCTCGAACAAATCGAATATCTCCACGGATCAATCAAATATGCTCCACGGATAAATCAAATAATGCTCCTCGAATAATTTAAATATCCTCCTCAAATAAATCAAATAATCCCGCGAATAAATCCAATAATTCCTCAAATAAATCAAATAGGCTCCACGGATAAATCAAATAATACTCCGCAAATAAATCCAATAATACTTTACAAATAAATCCAATAATACTCCCCAAATAAATTCAATAATTCCCACCAATTTAAAAATCCCTTGATCCATAATTTAAATGGATGTCATACCTTCACCACTGTAAAATTACCTTGAGTTACCTCCCGAAATAGTATTCGGCTCGAGTCGGGGCTGTTGAACCATTCTGGGTCGGTTTAGACCGATTCTGGACCATCTAGACCGGTCTGGTAACATGCTGGTCGGATTTCCCTTCGCTGGGCCGAGCTGAGATGCTTCTCGGCTGAAGGACTGTCGTTGGGCCGAGAAGAGCAAGGTTTAGGCTGCAGAAATGGGCCGCGCTGAATAGATAGATGTCGCGGGCTCTGGTGGGCTCTTCGCGGGCCAGAAGCGGGCCAGAACAGGTGGGAGATGCGGGTTGCGGTCAGGCTGGTATCAGGCCTACACCCGGGTTGTCTTGGTAAGAATTGCGGGCTGCGTGGACTGGACGCGGGTTGCTCCTTTGCTTACTCCTCTGCTGGGCTGCAACACGTGGGCCTTGCGCGACGTGGGCTGCTCGCTGACGGGCTTCCTTCTTGCTGGACCACGCACATTGGGCCCAATGTGCTGGGACATGGACTGCATCGAGCTGCTCACCGGTCTGCCCGATCCATGCTTTTACTCCGACGGAAAGAGCTGCAAAAATGTTGTCGAAAAATGTCGCCGTCTCCGGCGAATGCGATCGGTCGTGCGCTCGCCCCGGTGAGGTGGTCCCGATGGTGCCGTCGGTTCGACGTGATTCGACGGAAATCGGCCGGAAAATGGAGAAGGTGACCGGTGTGGACCAAAAAATTTC
Organism: Striga asiatica; assembly: GCA_008636005.1. NCBI lineage: Eukaryota > Viridiplantae > Streptophyta > Magnoliopsida > Lamiales > Orobanchaceae > Striga > Striga asiatica. The sequence goes on from BKCP01006306.1 coordinate 304,268, forward strand.
TTAGATTCAAAAATATTGACCGGCCTTGTAATTTTCGCTTGATATTTTAAGGGTAGAACGAGCATAAGAAGAGCTTCGTGATGATGTAAAGATTTTCTCGATCGGAGGATTCTTCGTGGTGGCCGGCGGCAGAGGCGGTGGCGCCGGCAGAGGTCACATGATGGAGACTCATCTCGACGAGAGGATTCCAATGGTGCTCTCAGATTTATCATAGCCCTCGCGGATCGCCTGAAAAACACATTTAAAGGTCGAATGTTGACCAATATTCCTTAGATCCGGAAAGTTTGACCGACCAAATCGAAGGCATTCCAAGATGAATTTTCGCACGAAACTTTAAGGAGAGATTCACCTCGAAGAGATCTACCCGTTGACATAAACGATTTTACGATCCGAGCACTTTGGCCGGCTAAGTCGAAGGAGAATTTTCGTAATTTTTCGATCGGAACTCCATTTGGCTTTTCGAGCGAGGTCCCACAGACGGCGCCAATGAAGTGAATAATATTTTACTCGGGCTCCTTCGACTTGGATGGCCTCCGTACCGACAAGAACCCAACGCCGGGAGGGGTCCTAGCGTCGGGCTTCCGACGCTCAAGTCGAAATCACTCCAAATCTCAAGTGTAGTAATGAATGTAGAGAGAATGAGAGAATGAGATACCTTAGCCCCCTTTTATTGGGGGAGTGTACCTTATGGCCAAAGTTGGGCTTGTCCAATAGCATCATGCCACGTGTCCTAGCCATGTGTAGGCTTATTCTTCATTATTTTCCCTTTTTATCCATTAAAACTGGTCTAGTATATAATATCCTATATCATCTAGTCCCCCCACTCTGGTCGAGTAAGCATGACTCGATCCAAGAGTAAAATTCTTCTTCGGGCTATTTCCGTCAACCTGCCACTGAAGTTATAATTTGGATAAATCATCGACCACCAAATAGTCACCAAGGCTGAGGAGGAGTTGGAAGGAGTTTGGCAGATGTTCGTGGATGGCTAGGTGTCAAAGGCCGGAGGTGGTTTGGGCATTATTGATTTCGCCCAAAGGAGATAGCCTGGAGTTTGCAGTCAAAGTCGGGTATCGAGAATCAGATTCAAGTACATTCTGATTCTCAATTGGTGGTCGGCCAGTTCCAGGAGGATTTTGAGATAAAGGAGGAGAAGATGCAGAGGTATGTGGAGGAGATGAAGAAGTTGCAAGAGGAGTTTAGCTTATTCGAGCTAGTTCAGTACCTCGGGGGGAGAATGGTCGGGCAGATCTGTTATCTAAAATAGCACATAATTTGGTCGATTGTAAGAGCAGGAATGTAACTTTACTCCATATGGAGAAAAGTGTGGTCGAAGGGGAGGTGATAGAGATAGAGGAGGTCGATGATTAGAGAGCCTCGATAATAAAGGAGTTGAGAGAAGGAGGGGTGAAAGTGATGAGGAGATTTTTCGAGCATGGAGGGATGTTATACAAGAGGTCGTATGCAGGACCTCACTTGAGATGTGTTACACGGAAGGAAGGCCGATATGTGTTAAGGGAGACTCATGAGGGGTGCTGTAGTGATCATAGCAAGGCGGGATCCTTGGTGGCTAAGATATTGAGGGCAGGTTATTTCTGGCCGACCATGAATGAGGATGCGAACGTGATGGTGAGGAAATGCTTGCAATGCCAAAAACATGGTCCACTTATTCATCAACCAGTCGAGGCAATGATAATGATGAGCGCTCCTATCCCATTTGCGCAATGGGGTGTCGATCTGGTGGGGCCAATGCCACAAGGAACTGGGCAAAGAAAATTCTTGATCGCGGCGGTGGACTATTTTACAAAATGGGTAGAGACCGAACCATTGGCCAAGATCACGGAGGATAAAGTCATACAATTTTTATATAACAATATTTGTTGCAGGTTTGGTGTCCCAAAGGTTTTGGTGTCCGACAATGGAACACAATTCAATGGCAAGCAGATTCGAGCATGGTGTGAGGACATGAAGATCGAGCAACATTTTGCATCGGTAGCTCATCCGCAAGCCAATGGGCAAGTCGAGGTGACCAACAGGATCATATTGAATGGCCTCAAAACAATGTTGGAGAAGGCGTCGGGATCATGGGTCGATGAGCTTACTTTAGTACTCTGGGTATACTGAACAACGCTCAGGTCGACAACAGGGGAAAGACCATTCAGTCTGGTTTATGGCATGGAGGCACTACTGCCAGTTGAGGTCGAGGTGCAGTCTCAGAGATCGAGTACATATGATCAAGAACAAAATGAAAACCTGATGATGGCAGCCCTTGACACAATTGAAGAACTTCGGGAACGAGCTTCGATCAGGGTCGAGGCATACAAACAGAGGATGCGAGCAGCACACGACAAGAAAGTGAAAGTCAGAAGATTCCAAGTGGGTGACCTGGTCTGGAAAAGGGTCGACGTGCTAAAACATGTTGGGAAGCTGGAACCAAACTGGGAGAGACCATACTTGGTCGAAAAAGTCCATGCCGGAGGAGCATACTCGCTCAAAGATGCTGAAGGAAGGTCACTCCCCAGGTCATGGAATGTGGCTAACTTGAAGAGATATTATGCTTAAATTTTTTATTTTCCAAAAAAAAATCAGAAAATAATATAATCGACTTTCCTACTTTTGATTAATGAAACTTCATTTGCATGCACCATAATTTGTTCGCATACCGATTTATTATACTTGGAGTATTTGGAGTAACCTCAGTGGCAGGTTGCGTGAAGTAAAATCCATCATGATTAAGGCCGAAAGGCTGGATGGTTGCATGTTTCGACCACCTCTATAAAGGTGGGCATGTGTTCAAGGGAGTAAAATCCATCATGATTAAAGCCGAAAGGCTGGAAGGTCGCATGCTTCGACCACCTCATTAAAGGTGGGCATGTGTTCAAGGGAGTAAAATCCATCATGATTAAGGCTGAAAGGCTGGATGGTCGCATGTTTCGACCACCTTAGCAAAGGTGGGCATGTGTTCAAGGGAGTAAAATCCATCATGATTAAAGCCGAAAGGCTGGATGGTCGCATGTTTCAACCACCTCTGTAAAGGTCGGCATGTGTTCAAGGGAGTAAAATCCATCATGATTAAGGCCAAAAGGCTGGATGGTCGCATGTTTCGACGACCTCTGTAAAGGTGGGCATGTGTTCAAGGGAGTAAAATCCATCATGATTAAGGCCGAAAAGATGGATGGTCGCATGTTTTGACCACCTCTGTAAAGGTGGACATGTGTTTAAGGGAGTAAAATCCGTCTTGATTAAGGCTGAAAGGCTGGATGGTCGTATGCTTCGACCACCTCTGTTAAGGTGGGCATGTGTTCAAGGGAGTAAAATCCATCATGATTAAGATCGAAAGGCTGGATTGTCGCATGCTTCGACCACCTCTGTAAAGGTGGGCATGTGTTCAAGGGAGTAAAATCTATCATGATTAAGGCCGAAAGGCTGGATGGTCGCATGTTTCGAACACCTTTGTAACGGTGGCCATGTGTTCAAGGGAGTAAAATCCATCATGATTAAGGCCGAAATGCTAGATGGTCGCATGTTTCGACCACCTCTGTAAAGCTGGGCATGTGTTCAAGGGAGTAAAATCTATCATGATTAAGGCCGAAAGGCTGGATGGTCGCACGTTTCGACCACCTCTGTAAAGGTGGACATGTGTTCAAGCGAGTCAAATCCATCATGATTAAAGCCGAAAGGCTGGATGGTCGCATATTTCGATCACCTCTGTAAAGGTGGACATGTACTTAATGGTGTAAAATCAACCAAACTAAAGGCGTAAGCTAGATCGTTGAGAGGTGTGGGATCGATGTGGTGTGACAGAACAAGTTCATAAACAATGAAAACAATATACGGGGTGAAATAACAACATTCAAACGAGCGGGGAAATAATAAGAAAATCCAACAAACATCAACAAAAATAACATTCATTCATTTAAAAAAAAAAAGAATACAAGTTCAACCAAAAGTAAATTACTACATCTATCAAGGAGCGGGAATATTAGGATTCGAAGAGGCTTGCTCGGTATTGGCATTGGTATCGAGAGGAGTTTGTTCGGGAGTTGACTTCGGCGGGTGCTCAAGTTGTTGACTCGAGCCAGACGTGGACTCGGCCATGTCCGATTACGGTCGCTGGTGGATAGATTCGGACATGGCCCGCCTCATGGAAGTCGGAGGAGTCACCAAGTAGGGCAGTGTCAAGTTCTTCTTCCGAGTATCATCTTGATTCACAGTACGCTCGAGGAGGCCCGACCACCACTTGTAATCAAGCGGTAAGTCGAGATTGCTCTGGAAGCCAGCTGGAGCCTTGGGTAGAGCGTCCCAGATAGCCTCCACGTTGAACTCCTTGAAGTCGTCCTCGGCTATCTGTTCACCTGCTTTCTGCACTTCTGCACCTCCTTTAGATATTGTGGTGAATGCTTGAAGGCAGTCACCACTTGATCGCGGTACTCTTGGAGGTAATGCTGGCCGGCAGTGGTATGCCACACCATCTAGCGAGCTCGGAGAGCAGCTTGGTCGACCAACCACTTTTTCTGCTGCTCGAAAGCAGTCTTCTCGCGCTCCCGAGCCGCCTTGTTCGCCTCGAGCGTAGCCTCGAGAGCCTTTTTCTCCACTTGTTCAGCCGCGAGCGCCTCCTCGAAGGCCTTCATGGCCCCTTCGAGGGTTTCCTTCTCAGCCTCCAGGGCCTTTCTCTGCACCGTTTCATCCTTCAGCCTCTCACGAAGCTCGTGACACCGATATGTGAGATCGTCTAGCTTATTCCGGAATAGGAAGGACCCCTGCTCGATCGAGGGCATGGACTGGCTGGCACTAGACAGGCCTGTTCGATCAGGGGAGCTAGTTCGACCATTCCTGAATTCACAAATAAATGAAAGCGGACATACATCAGCGACCAAAGCAATAAATTGAGAAAAATAATACTAATGGTTCGAAAAGTTACCTGTGCTAGCCACTTAGCGATACGATCACCTCGGTCATGGAGGGTGGTATCGTCATCGCGGAGATCTTGGGAAGGAAGAACTTCGTTAAGAAAGGATGATACTTCTGCGCCGCTGCCATTGGTCAGCAAAAGGATAGAGGGACGTGTGACGTCAGTCGTCTCCTCTTTCCGCAGAAGTTTATTCTGCCCCTCACTTTCTTCGGTGAGGGGACGTTTGAGTGAGGCCTCCGCAATAATAAGTGGGTTCAGGGAGGCAGGATTTTTAGTTGAGGGTGTGACCAAGTTGAGAGGGGTAGACAGAGGTTGCTGTTCTTTGACCACGAGTATGGTCTAGCCAACAAGAGGTGATTTTGTTTGCTGGTCTTCTGGACGAGACGAAGACAATGGCTCTTTGGTGGGCCGGGTGGTCGAGGAAGGAAAAGATTGCGTCTCCAGAATCGGTTTTGGGGCTGGTCTTGTGATAGGTGTCTCTTGGATATCAGCCTCCATGGAGGAAATGGACTGGTCGGGTTGTGAGGTGGTCGAGTCAGAAGGCTTCGAGCTCGATCCCTGATTTGGCTTCTTTTTGAGAGGGACTTTTCTCTTGGGCAGCGGAACTGCATGCATCTCTGGAAAAGAATTAAAAAAACAAGTTAATATTACAACAAACAATGTACACTCAAAGATAAACACAACAATGCTCGAGCACATTGAATAAAGGTTACCTGGATCGCCCACAACTCGAATGAGTCAAGGATTTCTTTGGTAGGTGGAGACAGTGACTTATGGGTACAAAGACCGCAAAAGTGCAAAAGATTGTCATCTTCAAGAAGGGTTTTGGAGACGACTGGTTTAGAATTCCAAACAGCAATGCGCTGCTCAAAAAGTGGTTCATACTTCGGATTTTCGAGCTCAAAAGGGAGTATCGTAAGCCAATAAGTGGGGGACCACATGAAATGGGTGTCGAGCTCGACATACACGAATTTTTTTTCCACTTTGGGCAATTAGAAGGAGTGTCAGAGATGAAGTGGACACCGTTGCGGCTTTTTAGCTAAAGCCCTTGGGCTGTTTTGTGGGTGTGTAGTAGTAATGGAAAAAACTTAAGTCGAATCGACCTAAGTGAATATGGGAAAGGATGATGAAGACGGTGATGAAGCGAATAGCATTTGGGGGAAGTTGATTTAGAGGAAGGCCGAACAAATCACAGATGTCGATTAGGTCTTGGCACAAAGGAAAACGAATCTTAAGTTTAAATTAGCCTCGAAGAAGGTATAGTTATTTTCTAAGGGGTGGTCGTAGGTGGCATAGGAGTGAGGAGAGGTGAAGCCCCAGCCAGAGGGATGACCGACATCGTCGACCTCTAACCACCCTACGACTAGGGGAGAAGAGGCCCTCCTAGAGGAGGAGGCCTTGGTCGACTTCTTCTTGGGTGTTGATTTGGATGTGGCGGCGGTCGAAGATTGAAATTTGGACTTAGAGGTGGCGGCTGTTTTGGGCGTGCTCGAGAATGGGAGTTTAGAGAAGACAGAATGACGAGACAAGGGAATATGGTCCTCGTTTACCTAACAAGCTAACTCGGCGGCATCTAGAGTCGCCTCCGCCTCATTAGAGGCACCAAAGGTAGGTCGACGAGATTGAGGTGAAGAAGAAGGGGCCGAATAATCAGAAGGGCGAAGCACGTTGAGGGGAACAACATCATAGGTCTCCTCGACGGAGTTAGAAGAAGAGTGAGGTATGGGTCGGCGAATTGAAGACGATGACGTGGTGGTCATGTCCTTGATGGAATAACGGTCGTTCTCGCTGGAAGTAGCAGAATCTGAAAGCAAGGGACAAACAAATAAAAAGGACAAATTTTAGGGTTTTCAAGGAAAACGAAGAAGAAAAAGGGGAAAAATTCCACAGTCGGAGTATAGAACGATATTTCCAAAAGGGAGCATCAACAGGAAAATTTAAAAGTAGGAAAAACACACAAGCACAAATTGAAAGAACAGAGAACTTACTCATTATCTCAGTGGAGAGAAGGTCGCCGGAAAGCTTGAAGACGATGAAACTAAAAACGCCGAGAGCAAGAAAACTTAATTTGCAAGGAGAAAATTAGGGCACAAGAGAATTGGAGATTCGCAAAGGTGAGAAAATCGAAAAAATTTCTAAGTAGGGATATTTATATGAATAAAGAGAAGATAAGGTGAAGAGTTGGTGAAGATAGCCGTTGGAATAAAGTGAAATCTAACGGCTGGGAGAATTTAAGGGGCGCGGATAATGAAGCGGTGCGAATCGCGAAGAGACATGATGATTGAGGTACTGGGCAAACAGGACGCGTGGCAGAATAAAGTTGGATTAATAATGAAGGGAAACGAGGGGCGGTTGTAAATTACCACAAAACCAATTAAGTGGTCGAAGAATAGAGACAAAACTGGCCAGGTGGTCGAGGTGCCAATAAACCGAGGAGGCCAGCACAAGCTCACTCTTATATCGAGTCATTTAGACTCAACCAGAGTGGGTGGCTAGATGATATGGGATTTTATATACCTAAAGGAATAAACCTGTTCACTACGCCAGTCGTACGAGTCTAATATCAGAAATGTCACGCTGGTCAAGCAATAGCAGGCTGAAAGGTAGTGGTCGAATGTTAGGGCAGATCTGGTCGAAGATCGACCTACTGATTGAGAGATCATCTGCTCCTAGGGCAGGTATCTCACCCCTATATATGTGGGTGAGCCTTTCCTGTTACGGACGATTTATCCATTTTTACTCTTGAGAAATTGAATGAAACACATACTGACTCAAGCATCGGAAGCTCTTCACCGGAAAACCCCTCTGGTGTTAGAGTTCTTTGCAGGTACGCGACGTTCTACCGGTGAGGAGGAGGAAGACGAGCCGTTTTCAAGTCGATTGGAGTGTTTTGAGTTACCACCATGCTAAAGCAATAATTAATTAGCATGCATAATTATTCATACAATTCTAAATTAATCTCATGCAAAAGCAATAATTAATTGACATGCATAAATAATAAATTCTTAATTGGCATAATAAGTTTAAATAAGTGAATCCACTATTAGGACCATTAATTATTGAGTCTCCTTAAACAAGTAAACCTTATAAGTTTCTTTCGTTATCCAACTGGAACTCCCACTGCAATAGAATCCTGATAGATATTGTACTGCTTGTCCACCAAGTAAAAACCACCTCCACCAGCCTTAGCCGTCGGTGGTTGGAAAAATCACCGGCGGAATATTTTTTTTTTTCTTTTCGAGAGAGTCGCTTAGGCCCGGTTCCAACCGGGTCTTCGAGGTTCGTCAATCTTTGTGATCTCCCGGTCATCAACACACGATCGCAACATAAAAAATATAATTTACAAAATTACATAATTCGATCCTAGATCCGACGAATGGATGTACATGTTTTCTAAATAAATAATTAATTCTATCCGGCCAACCCCCGAGCTTATAATTATTACAAACATTCATCCATTAATTCCTCGACATGTCTGAGGATTTAAAAATAAATTTAAAACCATACATCACATTCAACAACATTCATCAAACACAAAATCGGCCATAATAGTTGGATTAACTAATTCTTGCAAAATTGAGTTATGCGAATTTAATCCAATATATATGGCTACGTTTGAACACATCTTGTCAAATAAAGCCATAAAAATTCGAACCTTGTACAAAACGAATTAACCAGTTGCTCTGATACCACTTTGTTGGGATCTATGAGGATCTCGTTATGTACAAACTTAAACCTATGCGTAGGGGATCTAAAGGTTTGACGTAGAAAACTTACGGCTTAAAATTTCTGAATTTGTCTGATTTGGGATGACTGGGAACAACACACGAATGAAAGCTAGATCACACGAACGGAAGCAAGGTCGGCTTGTCGCGTGGATCGGGTTGTAATAGCCCAATTTTGTATTAATAAAAATGACAGTTTTTAGTTTCAAGTTGAACTATTTCTTTTTATTAATATTGCTCTTCTTGAGTTCAGAGCCCAGTTATCAGCTATTAATTCCAGTCCATTTATTTTTAGTAATGGATTTTATTCAGATGGAATTAATTATTCAAGTTGACGAATAATCGAAACTGAGTATGTTTCGATAAATTGTCCAAGTCTACCCGTGTCCGGAACCAAGTCGCTCGGTCACGACTATCGCGCCTAGTTCGCGCCTAGCCATTTCTCGAGCCCTAGTCCCGAGTCTTGTTCGAGCCCTAGCCGTGCTCATAGCCTTACTTAGAATATTTTCTAAGTATTAGTCGATCTTTTATCGAGCCCTAGATAAGTCCCTTGGTCGAAGGAAACCGCACCTAGCATTGTGCGTGACCCCAAGATTTCTCGCGCCAAGGGTTCGCGAGTCGAGCCATGCCGAGAAGGTCTTACTGTAGCCGGGAGTTAATGGGATTTTTCTAAGTATTTTGGAGCTCCTAAGCCATCCCTAAGGATGTGCAATACACGACCCAAGGACCATGTGCACCGAGCCCAAGCATTGTGCGCGCCTTGCCCGAGTGCGAGTGCCCAAGTTGTGCCGAGATGGCCCTAGTCATGGCCAAGTTTCATAAAACTTTTCTAAGTATTTTTGGGCTCATTAACCAGCCATCATTAAGCCTTGGAGAGTTAGCAATGCTTGGGCCAAGATGTGGTGCATTTTCAACCCGCGCCCAGGGCAAGGGCCGCGCAGCCTAGCAGTGCCGCGCCAGTCCAGGGCCGCGTGCAGCCCAGCGCGCCTAGGCCCAGCGCCAGCAGCGGCAGGTCCACTTCTTGAGCCCAATTCTTGAAGTTTCGGCCCACTTTCCTCAAGACCCAAATGTTGCGGTTATTAAGGACTTAATGAGGATTAATTTGAGCTAAGATGGCCCTAAGAAAGTATTAAGAATAATCAATAGTCCTTAGCCTAAGTTAGTGGTGTGCACGTGTGATTATTTTAATCTAATGTGTAAGGGATTGTCTCCCACTCATGACCAGACGTGACCTAACTTATTCCCTCAGCATTTGTGCCCTGAGAAGATCTCCAAAAACCGTGCAAGATGCTGCCCATCAGCTCCCAAGTCCCTATGTGCATGTGGAGTGGGAAAATGCACTCAGTTTGTTCTCCCACCATCCCACCTAGCTAACTCCGCCCCTCAGCCTATAAAAGTCACTGTCCAGCCCCTTTGCAGCTCTTGGACTCATAAACACTCGGACATATTAAGAGAAATCAAAGGGAAACTCGAACTCAACTCACCTTGGCCGTCCGTACGCGCGCGAGCCCGGGAAAGGGAGCCACCGAGGTCCAACAACTTGCAGCCATTTTCTCTCGAGGCTTAGCACTTTCTAAGTGCTTCTTAGATTTTTCTAAGTCTTTTGAGACCATCAAAGCTCAGAATTTTTGCCCCAAAGTCGAGGCCAAGTCCCAAGGGCCGCGAGTTAGCCCGTGTAGTAGCCTTAGCACCATTTCATTCTTGGTGAAAGGTAAACTCGTGTTTATCATTTTTCCTAGCTTTATAATGATAAAATAAGAATTATCATGTTGAAAAGTGATGCCATGCATGTTCATAATATGGAGTTCCGAATTTTTGAAGTTTAGCCCTTTAAATTCGAATTTTATGATGCACGCATGAGTTGGCCGAGATTAGTAGCTTAAAAATCCTAAAAAATCATGATAATAGCATTGGTAAAAGATTGGCATGCTTTGAGTTCATATGTTCAGTCAAGTTGCTAAGTGAAATTGAGCCATTTTCACCCCCGAACCAAGTCTATGTGCATGCATGTTTTGACCAATGTTCTAGCCTCCCTAGCCATGGTTTTTGATGCTTAGTATTCGGCCCTAAGTCATATTGCATGTTGAGCATGTTCATTTTCATGCCCTAGTGTGGCATCGTGCCTAATCGACCCCATAAGCCCATCTCTAAATCCAATCGAGGTCTCATAGTTATTCTTGGCATTTTTATGTGTCATTTATCATGTTGAGTTGATTTGGATTGGTAGTCACCGGATTAGTTGCCGGAAGTTCGGCGAAGGACCGGCTAGGGTCACCAGCCGCGCCAGTCGTGCGTGCCGTGCCTGTGTGATGAGAGATCGTGCGTCCGATTGCCGGTCGAGCCACAAAAGAGCCTCGGTCACGACGATAGGTTCGGAGGTTCACTCGCGCGCCCCTTCGAGAATTAATTGCAAAAGAAAACGTAGAGAATTCTAAAGCAAATAGTTTGAACAAAGTTCGGGTTTTTTATATATTTCTGAATGATCCAAATAACAAGAGGAAGGGCCTTTATATAGGCATCAACTAGATCTATTCCTAATCTAACTAAAACTCTAATAAAGCAATAAAATATTAGGAGTCCTAAACAACCTAGAAAGCATAAAGTAATAAGGAAACTAAAGATCTAGAAGAATCCTAAAGATCCTTGACTTGCGCGGCACGTCCGAAACCCTAACCGCCATGGGTCTCGCCTTTGGCCGCTTTGCCTATTGCCTCGAGGACTAAGGCATCCTTGTCCTCGCGTGCGTGTGTACTCTTCTTATTTGCTTCTCCTATACTCTCCTTATTTGCTTCTCCTGATTCCTCGAAGACTATGGTCGCGTGCGTCTCCCCACCAATGCGTGCCCACACGCCCTCTCGGCCCGCGCCGCTTGCGTCCCCGACTCCTTTACGCGCTTCGCCTTCGTGCCCGGGCATGCCTGCCTCGAGTACTAGCGCGTTGCCTCCTCTCCGTGCTAACCTCCTCCTTGCGTGATAAGCCCGACTCGCGGCATTCTTGAGTTGTCGTGCCGCATTCTCATCAGTCCCGTCCCCTTCAAGTGCTTCCTTGTCCTCAAGGATGAAAGACGGAAATTGGGCTCGCATTTCTTCTAAGTCCTCCCATGTCGTCTCTTCCGTCGGTAAATCTTCCCACTCGACCAACACCTCCCATCGATATCGACCAGCCTTCCTACTTTTTCGATATTCGACCGCGCGACCGGGTCGCACAACGATGTGTCCATCCCGTGTCGTTGCCGGTAGTCGATCATACACTCGGTGCGACTCACCTAAACTTCGCTTGAGCTGTGAAACATGAATCACCGGGTGGATGTGTGAACTCCGGAAGCTCGAGCCGATAGACCACTTTGCCTACGCATCTCAGGACTTGGTATGGGCCGTAGTAGCGCACGCCGAGCTTGGTGGCCGCCTTTTGCGCCGTGGTGCGCTGCTTGAAAGGTCTTAATTTAAGGTAGACAAAGTCACCTTGCTCGAAGTTCTCTTCGTGTCGCTTTGCATCATGATAGACCTTCATTTGGTTGATCGAGCCTTCGAGATTTTTCTTAAACTCACGCAACATCAGGTCGCGTTCCATTAATTCACGATCAACCTGGTCGTTTACGGCATTCCCCGCGACATAGTTCACTAGCGTTGGAGGCTTTCGCCCGTACACTAGTTCGAATGGTGACGCCTTTGTCGAGCTATGATAGGTGGTATTATACCAATACTCGGCCCGCGGCAATACCCTTCCCATTGCTTCGGGAACTGGTGCACATAGCACCTTAGGTATTGCTCCAATGTGCGGTTGGTGACCTCGGTCTGGCCGTCCGTTTGCGGGTGGTAGGCCGAGCTCATTGATAGTTCCGTTCCTTGTAGCTTAAAAAACTCAGACCAAAAACTACTCATGAATATCCGATCACGATCAGAAACAATCGACCTTGGGATCCCATGTAGCTTCATGATATACTCCACAAACAGCCTTGCGATGGTCTTTGCCGTGTACGGGTGCACCAATGGCACGAAGTGTGCGTACTTGGTCAAACGGTCAACAACGACCATCACCCCATCAAACCCATTTGACAATGGTAACCCTTCGATAAAGTCCATCGTGATGTCCTCCCAAATCCTAGCTGGTACTGGCAATGGCTGTAACAGCCCGCCTGGTCGTCGAGCGTCGGCCTTGGTCCGTTGGCATTCATCGCAGTGCGCAATGTAGTCGCGCACCGCCCCTTGCTGTCCCGGCCAATAGAAAGTATTGGCCATCCTTGCCCACGTCCTATAGAACCCAGAGTGTCCTCCAAGCCTGGAGTTGTGGAAGTGCTGCAAAATTTTCTCGCGGAGTGGTTTCTCATCCGGCACGAGAACCCGACCTCGATAGAGTAAGAGGCCGTTGTGCCGCTTATAGTCCGCAACAGCAGCATCTCCCGCGTCTACTCGGCGCTGAAGATCTCGACAGTGCGCATCTCTTTCCTGGGCCACCTTTACTTCATCCCACACAGCCAAGGTAGGCCCTGAGATAGTCTCGAGCTCCGCTAAGTCCGTGCGTGGGGACAGTGCGTCGGCCACGGCGCCGCCTGGGCCGGTACACAATCTCGAAGTCGAAACCCATGAGTTTCGAGACGAACTTCTGCTGTTCCGGCGTCACAATCCTTTGCTCTAGCAAGTGCTTGAGGGGCTGTTGATCGGTCACGATCCGGAAGCGTCGACCCAAGAGGTACGGTCTCCAGCACCGCACGGCCTCTACCACAGCCAACATCTCCTTCACGTGTGCGGACATACCCAGCCGCGTTGTGCCCAGCGCCTTACTAAGGAAAGCCAAGGGCCGCCCTTCCTGCACTAGGACCGCCCCAATTCCTATGTCACTTGCATCGGTATGGACTTCGAACATTGCCTCGAACCTAGGCATGGCGAGCACTGGTGTGGTCGTCATGGCTTGCTTTAATTTCTCGAACGCGGCCTCACTATCCTCGGACCACTTGAAACTGCCTTTCTTGATCATCTCGGTGAGAGGCTTGGCAATGGTACCATAATCCTTCACGAACTTTCGGTAATAACCTGTAAGGCCGAGAAAGCCCCCGAAGTTGTGTGAGACTGGTTGGTTTTGGCCAGTTCACCATGGCTTCGATTTTTCTCGGGTCGACCTTGACTCCATCGTACGATATGAAGTGTCCAAGGTACTCGACCGATTCCTGACCGAACGAACACTTGGATGGCTTGATGTGAAATGAGTTTTCCTCCAAAATTTCCATTACTACTCGCAAGTGCTCGAGATGTGCATCCCAAGTTTTCGAGTATACTAAAATGCCGTCGAAAAATACGAGCACGAACTTGCGTAGGTGTTCCTTGAATATGGAGTTCATTGCGAATTGAAAGGTCGACGGTGCATTACACAAACCGAAAGGCATCACTAGGTACTCATAATGCCCTTGGTGAGTGCGAAAAGCCGTCTTCGAAATATCCGCTGGATGGAGATGGATTTGATGATACCCGGCTCTAAGGTCGAGCTTGGAGAAGTAGCGCGACCCTCCTAACTCGTCGAGCATGTCGTCGACACTTGGAATCAGAAATCGATCCTTGATAGTTGCGGCATTAAGCGCACGATAATCCGTGAAAAACCTCCACGTGCCGTCTTTCTTCTTCGCGAGTAGGACCGGCGACGAGAATGGGCTCGTGCTATGTTGAATGAGCCCGGACTTGAGCATCTCGCCCACCTGCCTCTCGATCTCCGTCTTTTGAAAGTGCGCGTATCGATAGGGATGAACGTGCACTGCTTGCTTTTCGTCGACCAGTGATATGCGATGGTCGAAATCCCGGTGTGGCAGTAACCCTTGCGGATCGCCCAGGAGTCGACCAAAATGCTTGAGCAACTCGCGTATCTCCTCCTGCGATAGCTCGACCATTCCTTTGTGTGCCTCGAGCTCCTCGATCACTACTGCATAAAGTTGACCACTTGTTCGCCATACTTGCTCGATGTTTTTGAGACCCACTTCCCTGGCTCCACTTGTTTCGCTCGCCCTTAACGTGACTTGCTGTGCTCCCGAGTCGAACTTCATGACCCCCGTGCGATAATTAGTGGTCACCTCGCCCAACCCTTCTAGCCATTGGACCCCCAACACTACGTCGGGTCCCACAAGTGGTAGAGCATAAAGATCAGCCTTGATGGTTACTCCATGGAACTTGATCGGTACGTCCTTGAAAGCTTCGAAACATTGTAACCGTTCGCCATTGGCCACGCGCACGTCGAAAGGTTCGACTGTGGTTGTGGGTAGCTTCAACTTCTGGGAGAGGGTTGCATTGATAAAATTATGTGATGACCCGTTGTCGACGAGCACAACCACGCGTCGGTCCTTGACCCATGCGGGTAGCCGCATCGTCCTTGGTCCGCGCGTGCCAGCCATCGCATGCATCGAGATCTCGACCTCCTCTACTTGTGCCTCGACCTCATCAACCTCCTGCTCGTCCGTCAATGGATCCTCCTCGTCAGATTCGACCACGAACACCTGTTTGCACCTATGGCCTGGTACAAACTTTTCCTTGCACTTGAAACATAGGCCCTTCTCGCGTGAAACATGGCCTGGTACAAACTCATTTCACATCTCCTCGAACGAAAGCCGTTTTACCTCGGGTATAGGTGGTCGAGGATTATTAGGCGGTCGAGGATTCAAATTGGGCATGTTTAGGCCCGGTGGTGCACGACGCTGCTCGGGGAACCGCGGCTCTGCCCGTCCCCTTCGAGTGGCAGCGAGGTGGTCCTCCCTCCGCCTAGCAACTTCCATGGCCCTTTGCATCGTATCAGGTCTTTCCAATGGAACTTCTGCAGCCAAATCAAATCTTAACCACCAATGAACGCACCCACCAGCGCGCTCTCGGGCCATCCACGCACTCGACATGCGAGCCTTTCAAACACCTTCTGGTAGTCACGTAGACTTCCAGTCTGCCGTATGCGCGAAAGTGCTTCATCGTAATTAAGGTAGTCGGATGTCCCGAACCGCGTGAGTAGTTCGCGTTCGAAATTATCCCACTCGATTACTTGTTGCCTTCCGCGGTAGACGCTTGCGAGCCATTGCCACCATACGTTGGCCTCGCCGTCTAAATAATACGCTGCAAAACGCACCCACTCGTTCCTGGCCGTTTCATTAAGCTCAAAATATTGCACAGCCCGGTTGAGCCATGCGTCGGGGTCAGTTTCGGTGAACGTGGATAACGTAAGTCGCGGTTTGTCGACCCGCGGTCGATCGTGATTGTTCGAGGCTTGGGACCGCTGTTCGAACTCCTCTTCCTCGTGCTCGTGCATGCCATGATGTGGATCGGGCCGCCCCGTCCTTGGTCGTGAGGTTGGAGTTGGATGCTTCGTGCCATCTCATCAAATCTTCGGTTCATGATTTCCATGAGATCACGCACCGAAGCTTTGGTAAAGTCGAGCCCTTCGCCAAAACTGCCTATAGCTTCGCTCATGGTACGTACTTGCATGTCTAAGTTCTCGAGCTTGTTTTTCATCTCTTTGTTGGCCATGGCTTTCTTCTCCCTCCTACGCTCTTTACTATTTGGACTTATTTTTTTGTTTTTCTTTTGAACAAACGAAATTTAAAAGAAAAGATGGAACAAAAACGCACGATCAAACCCTCTCAATGAAAGATCGAGCCACAAAAGCGCCTCGGTCACGACGATAGGTTCGGTGGTTCACTCGTGCGCCCCTTCGAGAATTAATTGCAAAAGAAAACGTAGAGAATAAAATAACAGGAGGAAGGCCCTTTATATAGGCATCAAATAGATCTATTCCTAATCTAACTAAAACTCTAATAAAGCAATAAAATATTAGGAGTCCTAAACAACCTAGAAAGCATAAAGTAATAAGAAAACTAAAGATATAGAAGAATCCAAAAGATCCTTGACTTGCGCGGCACATCCGAAACCCTAACCGCCACGGGTCTCGCCTTTGGCCGCTTTGCCTATTGCCTCGAGGACTAAGGCACCCTTGTCCTCGCGCGCGTGTGTACTCTCCTTATTTGCTTCTCATGTACTCTCCTTATTTGCTTCTCCTGATTCCTCGAGGACTATGGTCGCGTGCGTCTCCCCGCCAACGCGTGCCCACACGCCCTCTCGGCCCGTGCTGCTTGCGTCCCTGACTCCTTTACGCGCTTCGCCTTCGTGCCCGGGAATGCCTGCCTCGAGTACTAGCGCGTTGCCTCCTCTCCGTGCTAACCTCCTCCTTGCGTGATAAGCACGACTCGCGGCATTCTTGAGTTGTCGTGCCGCATTCTCATCGCTGTGCCGCGTCGCAGAGGTCAGGCAGTGCCTCTGTCCGTGCCCGCGCCTAGCGCTCGCGAGGCACCGCAGCCCCCAGTGCACGCGACAGCGCCCTGCAGCGCCTGTCCGTGCCAGTGTGCGAGGCCTTGGCGCCAGTCGCGCCCCAGCGCCTCCGACAGCGGCCCCATTGTCATTCGAAAATATCATGTCTTGAATTAATGAAAAAGTCCAACCTTGTGTTCAATTTCTTGTGTTAGATTTCTTTTGAGATTTAGTACAAAACCCTTGTCACGAGAAGGGCGTTCCACCGCATTGCTCGAACAAGACGAGTTTGGCAAGGACTCACGTCCGAGCCGTCTCACCTACCGCGAGAAGACAAGGAGTTAACCTCCGAATCGTCCGCAACCCTCGCCGAAGGCCGAGTTCACACGACGTCTGAGGCAAGGTCACGAGTCGGGAACACGCGATTCTTCATCACCCGTGCCAGCCGCACAGCCCGCGCCCAGCAGCGTCTAGTACCGAGGCCCGGTCGCACCCAGCTCGTGCCCAGCACCGTGCCAGGGCCCCAGCAGGCCCGGCACGGGACCGAGCCCGGCCAGTCCATGCAGCCCATGACCACCCGATCCAGAGTGAACCTGCGGTCCGACCCGGTCCGGTTTAGTCCGACCCGGTTCAGTTAGTGAGCGAACCGGCCGGTTTAGCCGGCGGTTCGAGTCAATTTTGGTTCGTGATTTTCGGTCTGAGTCTTATTCCGAAATTTGAGTAATTTTCCGAGCCAAACCAGATCAGTTGAGCACATCAGTCTAATTTCTGGACTTAGAATTATTTTAGCGAACCCATAAAGCGTTCCTTTATATCCGGATGAGTAATCTGATAGAGTAGAGCATCCTAGCATATTTTTGAGCATACGACGAGCATAGTACTTAGTATATTTGTTTGCTTATATTTTTATGTAGCTTGAGGAGTCAGCTACCAGTACAGCCGCACTTACCTATTTTCAAAGCAGATCAGGTGTGGACCCAGTCTGGGTTATACATTGAGTATAATAGTCGATATCACGTTCAGGTATGTATATGAGTTTTATCCGCTTGGGGTTCAGGCCAAGTTTGCCTTCCCTAAGTTCTGGTGGTGGCCCAGTTTGGCCTAGTTATACCATCAGAGTGTGCACACGGTTACCGGCCACAGAGTTCCGGGAGTTACCGGCCAGAGAGTTCCGGGAGTTACAGTTTACTTATATATGTCGGTTCTGTGATATCATTATTATTATTGCTGTTTACTTTAGAATGGGTTTTTTATGGAGTACAAGTGGACCGTACTCACCCCCACTATATATTTTCAGATGGCAGGGTCGGCGGGCAGGCGTGAGTCCAGCTGTGGTGGTTGTGGTCGTGAGTTCCGCACGAAAGCTATTCCCGGGACATTTGTTATTGTTTTGTATAACTAATATTTTCACGCATTTTCAGACTTCTGCTATGTTTGCTTTTATTTCGAACTTGCATGACAGTACTTTCAGACTGAAATAATTTATCCAGTTCGCTAGTACGAACGGGACCAGTTAAAACGCAAGATTCGATAAAGGGTTTAAATTTGATCTTCTTAAAGTCTAAACTAGTTGATAGAACTAGTTAAGGAATCGGATTTCCAAAGTAAAATAAGTTTTTAGCAGCATCCCGAGATAAGTTTGCAAATGATTGTGAAAAATTTATAAGCGTTTTGCGAAAAATTGGCCCTAAGTAGCGGGGTGTTGCAGTTGGTATCAGAGCACTTTTGTGCTTCTGAATGTTTTAAAAGACAGGGAATTTTTGCAAAACCCGACCATACCACACTCACGCCGCGCCGACTACCAGGTAAGTGCATGCTGTAAAAGTTTTTCAAAGTTTATAAGCAAACTGTACTATGTCTATGCTCAATAGGATTCAGATAATCCGAACTTTAGATGCTCAAATCAGTATAAGACTCCTAGCAGTATCAGATATGTCCTCTATCAGAATTCAGAACTCTAGATTCGAACTCTAGTCGAACTCTAGATTATCGAGTTATTTTCAGCAACTCGTCAAGAAATTTGTGCCTATTTCAGTAGTCAGCGTTTCCTTTCAGCCTTACTCAATTTCATCCTCCTGTTCTGACCCAGTTTCCGCGGCTTATTCTCAGATGGCTCGTCGTCAGAACCAAGCTCAGAGAGAGATGACCCAGGCTGAGGTAGTCGCCCAGTTTCGCGGCTACAACCCAGATAAGTTGTCGGGGCAGGGAGACCCTCGCCTAGTTG
This sequence comes from Striga asiatica, assembly GCA_008636005.1. NCBI lineage: Eukaryota > Viridiplantae > Streptophyta > Magnoliopsida > Lamiales > Orobanchaceae > Striga > Striga asiatica. Next base: position 323,390 of record BKCP01006306.1, read on the forward strand.
ATGAGTGGATCCAGGGTCTTGAGGTAATTTTCGAGATCATCGAGTGCTCCGAGAGGCACAGCATTCTGTGTGCCCAGGTCCAGATGACAGGAGACGCCAGGCTGTGGTGGAACTCCTACTGGGGATTGCGCATTGGTGAGAAGGAGAACCTCACATGGCCACAGTTCAAGGAGATGCTGCGGGACAAGTATTACCCGGATACCTACAAGGCTGAGATGGAGCGCCAGTTCTTGGCGCTTAAGCAGGGCCACCGCTCTGTAGATGAGTACGAGCAGGAGTTTGTTCGTCTCGGGGCCTTTGTCCCCTATCTGGTGGACACCGAGGCGAAGAAGGCGAGACGCTTCCGTGACAGGCTACTGCCAGCTATCCGTCACCTTGTAGCGGGGCACGGCATCCAGTCTTACGCCGATGTCGTCGCTAAGGCCCAGGAGACAGACGCCAGTCTCAGGATTGACCTAGTTCAACCATCAGTTCAGCCCCCAGTGTTGCCCCCAGCTCAGTATCCGGCATTGCCCCCAGCTCAGCCAGCGCCTGTCCAGCAGGCGAAGCCTAAGAACAAGAGAAAGTGGAAGGGTCAGCAGAATGACCGGAGGAACAGGCAGAGATAGCTAAAGGTTCCAGCATGTGGCACATGCGGACGCCAACACCGCGGAGAGTGTCTTGCTGGACAGAACATCTGCTTTCACTGCCGGAGGCCCAGACATACCGTCCGGAACTGTCCGGATAGGCTGCAGCAGCAGCAGCCCCGACAGCAGCAGCAGCAGAGGCGAGGACAGCAGGCCCAGGTGTATGCAGTCGAGCAGGCTGAGGCAGAGCAGAACCCAGGTACTATGTCTGGGATGATTGTTTTGAATGATGTACCTATATTTGCTATGTTCGACACTAGTGCGATGCACTCTTTTGTGTCGACTCGATGTGTAGAGGCCATTGGAGTTCAGCCCATCAACACTGTTGACCCTCTCGAGGTGAGTCTAGCCTCGGGAAGGAAGATAGTGACGAGCTCCAAGGCAGAGGACCTTAACCTTAGTATTGGCGGCCGAATCCTGAAGGCCAAAGCTTATGTTATCGAGATGAGGGATTTCAAACTCATTCTCGGTATGGATTGGTTGACGCGTTATCGAGCGGACATTAGTTGCCACGATCGGGAGGTTATTCTTCATCTTTCGAAGGACAGTCAGATCACGTTTTTCGGCTCGAAGACGTGAACCCTACCTCGTGTTATATCGATGGCGAAGGCGAGGAAGATTCTGCACAGAGGAGATTGTCAGGGTTACCTGGTGAGCCTTGTCGATGAAGGATCAAGAGCACAGACACCTCACGATGTTCCAGTTGTTCGTGAGTTTGTGGATGTGTTCCCAGATCAGCTACGAGGAGGACCACCCAGCAGACAAGTGGAGGTCACCATCGATCTTGTTCCAGGAGCAGGACCGGTGTCTAAGGAACCATACCATATGGCACCGAAGGAGTTGCATGAGCTGAAGACGCAGATCGAAGAGTTGTTGAAACTAGGTTTTATCCGACCCAGCGTCTCACCTTGCGGAGCACCTGTCCTATTCGTCAAGAAGAAAGACGGATCCATGAGAATGTGCATCGATTATCGGGATCTCAACCGGTTAACGGTGAAGAATAAGTATCCGCTCCCCAGGATAGACGACTTGTTTGACCAGCTGAGAGGAGCTCGCGTATTTTCCAAGATCGATTTACGCTCAGGCTATCATCAGCTAAAGATTAAGGAGTCCGATGTAGCCAAGACTGCTTTCCGGACGAGATATGGACACTACGAGTTCGTGGTTATGCCGTTTGGTCTGAGCAATGTGCCAGCGGTGTTCATGGACTTGATGAATCGAGTGTTCCATCAGTACTTAGACCAATTTGTTATCGTCTTCATTAATGACATTTTGGTCTACTCCAGGAGTTTGGAGGAGCATGAGCAGCATCTGAGGGTTGTTCTCGGGACCCTTAGGCGAGAAAAGCTGTACGCCAAGTTCTCCAAGTGTGAATTTTGGCTGAAGCGAGTGGCATTTCTAGGCCACATCATCACCGAGAGAGGCATTGAGGTTGATACGGCGAAGATGGCCGCCGTTCGGAACTGGTCAGCACCCAGAAGTCGCACCGAGGTCCGCAGTTTTCTCGGTCTAGTAGGGTACTATCGCAGATTTATCGAGGGATTTTCAAAGATTGCCCTTCCCTTGTCCAAGTTGACGAGGAAATCTGTGAAGTTTGAGTGGACGAGTCGTTGTGAGGAGAGCTTTCAGGAGCTCAAGAAGAGGCTTACGACGGCTCCAGTGCTGACTATTCTGGATCCTACTCGAGGTTTCACCATCTATAGTGATGCCTCAAAGCAGGGTCTTGGGTGTGTGCTGATGCAAGATGGCCAAGTCGTTGCGTATGCTTCACGCCAGTTGAAGCCCCATGAGTAGAATTACCCTACGCACGACCTAGAGTTGGCAGCGATTGTGCATGCACTCAAGATTTGGCGCCATTATCTGTATGGTGGTCGGTGTGAGATCTTTACCGATCACAAAAGTTTGCAGTATATCTTCACACAAAAGGAGCTCAACATGCGCAAGAGGCGATGGTTGGTGCTTGTGAAAGATTATGACTGAACCATACAGTACCATTCGGGGAAGGCGAACGTGGTAGCAGACGCCCTAAGCTGAAAGGTGAGGGGTGAGTCAGTCTGTTCTATCACCGATCAGCGCCAGCTTATCCAAGAGTTTGCCCGGATGCAGATCGAGGTCGTCGACTCACTTCCTAAGGAGATTTCGGGGAGTGTTAGCTTGATGCGAGTCCAGCCCATGCTGAGAGATAGAATCAGGCGGGAGCAATCCTGCGATCAGTTCATTCGCACTTTGTAAGCGAAGGTTCACGCCGGAGGCATAGAGGGCTTTTACCGAGGCACAGATAGAGCCTTGGAGTTCAGGGGCTGCATTGTCGTGCCAAAAGTCGGGACTTTATGCAAGGAAATCCTGACTGAGGCCCACAGTGCGCCATATTTAGCCCACCCTGGGAGTACCAAGATGTACCACGACCTGAAAAGGTCGTTCTAGTGGCGAGGAATGAAGAGAGATGTAGCGGACTTCGTGAAGAAATGTTTGGTCTGTCAGCAAGTTAAGGCCGAGCACAAGAGTCCCATAGGTATGCTACAGCCACTTGAGATTCCCAGCTGGAAGTGGGAAGAGATTACCATGGACTTCGTCACGGGACTACCTAAGTCGTCTAAGCATCATGACGCGATTTGGGTAGTGGTAGACAGGCTGACGAAAGTCGCACATTTTATGCCTGTGACGATGACCATGTCGATGGATCAGTTAGCCGAGATATATACCCGTGGTGTTATCCGACTTCACGGAGTGCCCGCTACGATCATATCCGATCGAGATCCCAGATTCACTAGCCGATTCTGGGAGAGTTTGCATGAGGCAATGGGCACCCAGTTGAAGTTTAGTTCGGCTTACCATCCAGAGACGAACGGCCAGTCCGAGAAGACAATCTAGACGCTTGAAGATATGCTCCGAGCCTTGATTCTGGACAGAGGTGCTAAGTGGGAGAAGTGGCTGCCACTAGTTGAGTTCGCCTATAACAACAGTTGTCAGGCGTCTATTCAGATGGCTCCCTACCAAGCACTTTACGGCCGCAAGTGTCATTCGCCCCTTTATTGGGATGACGTCGGAGAGCGACAAGTACTCAGTTCGAAGTTGATCGAGGAGACAGTCGAGCAGGTGGCCTGGATCAAAGAGAGGCTCTAGACAGCCCAGAGTTGGCAAAAGTCCTCAGCCGACCAGCATAGACGAGAGATGCATTTTGAGCCCGGAGATCATGTATTCCTGAAGGTTCGACCTATGAGAGGTGTTGTTCGCTTCGGGAAGAGAGGGAAGTTGCATCCTCGCTATATAGGCCCATTCGAGATTCTCGAACAAGTGGGCGAAGTCGCCTATCGAGTAGCTCTGCCTCTCGAGTTGGCTAGCGTGCATAACGTGTTCCACGTTTCGATGCTACGCCCATACGTGTGCGATCCCGAGCATGTGCTTCTGCACAGCGAGATTCAGCTTCAGCCAGATTTGACCTACGAGGAGCAGCCAGTAGCAGTTCTGGATCGAAAGGTTCTTCGGCTCAAGAACCGAGATGTTCCCCTCGTTCATATCAGATGGAATCGCCACTGAGATTTAGATGCCACTTGTGAGCGCGAGGCAGACATCAGAGCTCGTTTCCCAGATTTTCAATTCTGATTTGTATCTAATTGTATGTAATTCCCCAGTTTAGTATTTCCGAGGGCGGAAATATTTTAAGGGGGATAGATTGTAATAGCCCAATTTTGTATTAATAAAAATGACAATTTTTAGTTCCAAGTTGAACTATTTCTTTTTATTAATACTGCTCTTCTTGAGTTCAGAGCCCAGTTATCAGCTATTAATTCCAGTCCATTTATTTATAGTAATGGATTTTATTCAGATGGAATTAATTATTCAGGTTGACGAATAATCAAAACCGAGTATGTTTTGATAAATCGTCCAAGTCTAGCCGTGTCCGGAACCGAGTCGTTCGGTCAAGACTATCGCGCCTAGCCATTTCTCGAGCCCTAGTAGTCCCGAGCCTTATTCGAGCCCTAGCTGTGCTCATAGCCTTACTTAGAATATTTTCTAAGTATGAGTCGATCTTTTATCGAGCCCTAGATAAGTCCCTCGGCCAAAGGAAACCGCACCTAGCATTGTGCGCGACCCCAAGATTTCTCGCGCCAAGGGTTCGCGAGTCGAGCCATGCCGAGAGGGTCTAAGTGTAGCCGGGAGTTTATGGGATTTTTCTAAGTATTTTGGAGCTCCTAAGCCAGCCCTAAGGATGTGCAATACACGGCCCAAGGACCATGTGCACCGAGCCCAAGCATTGTGTGCGCCTTGCCCGAGTGCGAGTGCCCAAGTCGTGCCGAGATGGCCCTAGTCATGGCCAAGTTTCATAAAACTTTTCTAAGTATTTTTGGGCTCATTAACCAGCCATCATTAAGCCTTGGAGAGTTAGCAATGCTTGGCCCAAGATGTGGTGCATTTTCAGCCCGCACCCAGGGCAAGGGCGGCGCAGCCAAGCAGTGCCGCGCCAGTCCAGGGCCGCGTGCAGCCCAGCGCGCCCAGGCCCAGCGCCACCAGCGGCTGGTCCACTTCTTGAGCCCAATTCTTGACGTTTCAGCCCACTTTCCTCAAGACCCAAATGCTGCGGTTATTAAGGACTTAATGAGGATTAATTTAAGCTAAGATGGCCCTAAGAAAGTATTAAGAATAATCAATAGTCCTTAGCCTAAGTTAGTGGTGTGCACATGTGATTATTTTAATCTAATGTGTAAGGGATTGTCTCCCACTCATGACCACACCTGACCTGACTTATTCCCTCAGCATTTGTGCCTTGAGAAGCTCTCCAAAAACCGTGCAAGACGCTGCCCATCAGCTCCCAAGTCCCTATGTGCATAGGGAGTGGGAAAATGCACTCATTTTGGTCTCCCACCATCCCACCTAGCTAACTCCGCCCCTCAGCCTATAAAAGGGTCACTCTCCAGCCCGTTTGCAGCTCTTGGACTCATAAACACTCGGACATATTAAGAGAAATCAAAGGGAAAGTCAAACTCAACTCACCTTGGCCGTCCGCACGCGCGCGAGCCCGGGAAAGGGAGCCACCGAGGTCCAACCACTTGCAGCCATTTTCTCTCGAGGCTTAGCACTTTCTAAGTGTTTCTTAGATTTTTCTTGGTCTTTTGAGACCATCAAAGCTCAGCATTTTAGCCCCAAAGTCGAGGCCAAGTCCCAAGGGCCGCGAGTTAGCCCGTGTAGTAGCCTTAACACCATTTCGTTCTTGGTGAAAGGTAAACTCGTGTTTATCATTTTTCCTAGCTTAATAATGATAAAATAGGAATTATCATGTTGAAAAGTGATGCCATGCATGTTCATAATATGGAGTTCCGAATTTTTGAAGTTTAGCCCCTTAAATTCGAATTTTATGATGCACGCATGAGTTAGCCGAGATTAGTAGCTTAAAAATCCGAAAAAATCATGAGAATAGCATTGGTAAAAGATTGGCAAGCTTTGAGTTCATATGTTCGGTCAAGTTGCTAAGTGAAATTGAGCTATTTTCACCCCCGAACCAAGTCTATGTGCATGCATGTTTTGACCAATGTTCTAGCCTCCCTAGCCATGGTTTTTGATGCTTAGTATTCGGCCCTAAGTCATATTGCATGTTAAGCATGTTCATTTTCGTGCCTTAGTGTAGCCTCGTGCCTAATCGGCCCCATTACCTCATCTCCAAATCAAACCGAGGTCTCATAGTTATTCTTGGCATTTTTATGTGTCATTTATCATGTTGAGTTGATTTGGGTTGGTAGTCACCGGATTAGTTGCCAGAAGTTCAGCGAAGGACCGGCTAGGGTCACCAGCCGCGCCAGTCACGCGTGTCGTGCCTGTGCTGCGTCGCAGAGGTCAGGCAGTGCTCTGTCCGTGCCCGCGCCTAGCGCTCGCGAGGCACCGCAACCCCCAGTGCACGCGACAGCGCCCAGCAGCGCCTGTCCGTGCCAGTGTGCGAGGCCTTGGCGCCAGTCGTGCCCCAGCGCCTCCGACAGCGCCCGGCAGCGCTGTCCCAGTGTCATGCACGCGTGACCTCGAGCCAGACGCTCGTGCCACGCGGAGTCGACCTCGGCGCCCGAGCAGTCAGTGGCCCGGGACGTGCCCAGCAGCACGCCCGCGTGCCCAGGGTTGCCCGGCAGCACCCTGACAGCCCTAGCTCTCGCGCCAGTCGCACTAGGGTCGTGCCAGCCGCACGCCCAGTGCCCAGTCAGCCCGGGTACGCGTCAGTTCCCGCGTCCCTAGTGCTCGGTCGTGCCCAGCAGCGCGCCAGCACACCCAGTGACTCTCGGTCGTGCCCAGTCGCACCTAGTGGCACCAGTAGTGCCAGGGCCCGTGCCAGCCGCACAGCCCGCGCCAGCAGCGCCTAGTACCGAGGCCCGGTCGCACCCAGCTCGTGCCCAGCACCGTGCCAGGGCCCCAGCAGGCCCGGCATGGGACCGAGCCCGGCCAGTCCATGCAGCCCATGACCACCCGGTCCAGAGTGAACCGGCGGTCCGACCCGGTCCGGTTCAGCCCAACCCAGTTCAGTTAGTGAGCGAACCGGCCGGTTTAGCCGGTGGTTCGAGTCAGTTTTGGTTCGTGATTTTCGGTCCAAGTCTTATTCCAAAATTTAAGTAATTTTCTGAGCCAAACCAGATCAGTTGAGCACATCAGTCTAATTTCCGGACTTAGAATTATTTTAGCGAACCCATAGAGCGTTCCTTTATATCCGGATGAGTAATCTAATAGAGTAGAGCATCCTAGCATATTTTTTAGCATACGACGAGCATAATACTTAGTATATTTGTTTGCTTATATTTTTATGTTGCTTGAGGAGTCAGCTACCAGCACAGCCGCACTTACCTATTTTCAAAGCAGATCAGGTGGGGACCCAGTCTGGGTTATACATTGAGTATAATAGTCGATATCACGTTCAGGTATGTATATGAGTTTTATCCGCTTGGGGTTAAGGCCAAGTTTGCCTTCCCTAAGTTCTGGTGGTGGCCGAGTTTGCCCTAGTCATACCATCAGAGTGTGCACACAGTTACCGGCCATAGAGTTCCGGGAGTTACCGGCCAAATTATTCCGGGAGTTACCGGCCAGAGAGTTCCGGGAGTTACAGTTTACTTATATATACCGGTTCTGTGATATCATTATTATTATTGTTGTTTACTTTAGAATGAGTTTTTTTGATGGAGTACAAGTGGACCGTACTCACCCCCACTTTATATTTTCAGATGGCAGGGTCGACGGGCAGGCGTGAGTCCAGCTTTGGTGGTTGTGGTCGTGAGTTCCGCACGAAAGCTGTTCCCGGGACATTTGTTATTGTTTTGTATAACTAATATTTCCATGCATTTTCAGACTTCTGCTATGTTTGCTTTTATTTCGAACTTGCATGACAGTATTTTCAGACTGAAATAATTTATCCAGTTCGCTAGTACGAACGAGACCAGTTAAAATGCAAGATTCGATCAAGGGTTTAAATTTGATTTTCTTAAAGTCTAAACCAGTTGATAGACCTAGTTAAGGAATCGGATTTCCAAAGCAAAATAAGTTTTTAGCAGCATCCCGAGATAAGTTTGCAAATGATTGTGAAAAATTTATCAGCGTTTTCGAAAGAGTTACAGTTTTGCGAAAAATTAGCCCTAAGTAGCGGGGTGTTGCATCGGGTTGTGTCGATTGTCGAGTTGTGTCGCCAGTCGTGTCACGTGGATGGCTGGGTCGCGGCGGATCTCAGGCAACTCGCGGTGGTGGACGGCGGGGCTGGTCGGGGTCGGCGATCCCCGGCCTTCGGGTTGTTGTGTGTCGACTTCTGTAGATGATCACGGGGTCTCGATTACCTTTTGGATCTTCTACTGTATCACCCTTACACCTCTTCAACTCGTACTGATAGAGCAACGAGAAGAAGATAAAGCTCGAATGAGATCTAGAGTGAGAGATGGGGGGGGGGGCGGCGGTTTTTCACGTGAGAAAGTGGATATCTGTTCTCTTCTCATGAGCTTAATGATGTATATATAGATCTACAATAGGGATCCTTATGAGATTAGGAATAGGGCTTCTTAAGTAATGGACTAACTGTACTCTTCCAATTACTTAAATAATATTACGGTCCACTAACGTAATATTATTGCACTCCCTTTTCCTAGCTCAATTACATTTTAGACTACAATTATAATTACCCGAATTACCTCCTCATGTTTAAGATATAATGTCCATTAATTAATTTGATTACTGACAACCAAGAATTAATTAATATATTATTTATTTCACCGAAGCTAGCATTCGTTCATCACATTATTATTATGCCGGAATTTAATCCATCTGCAGGGTTTAGCATAATAATCCTTCATGAACTCACTTCGGGGACATCATCAAACTAACGCATATGGTGACCGTAAATATCGTAACAACACATCATACATACAACAATATTACCCAAGGCATTAGAAATATTGATCCAGCGAACTGAACCTCACCCAAGTAAATCAAAGTTGTAATGCCTCGTTGGTTTTTAAAGAAAATCCATGGCTTTTCCAAAAATAATAGTTAAATTTTTTAAACTCATTTTTCGATTTTAAAACAATTTCGGCGTTATTCAATCATTTCATAAAATAGTTCAAGTCCTGTCTGAACTAACGGGGATTCATTACTCGATTTTGCAAGGATTTCATTATCCAACATCAGCACAACATAGGCATGTCAACATAGTAAACCAATTCATTAGGTTTAATAACATAGAAAATAAACCAACTCATTGGGTTTAAAATCAATTCATCATGCCAAATGCAATTCCAAAATTTTCAAAACATCATTGTTTGAAAATGAATAACAATTTCAACATAACAATGTGAAAGCAAATATAATCATAAATGCAGACTGGCCACTCGTCTCCTCGTCGCCATGCCCACTACTTGCTCAACCTGAAAGGGGGGTTACATTGGAGTGAGCACACTACTTGCTCACTACTATGCACATAAATCAAATAAATATTACAAATAGGTATGGTCGCAGCACGAACATGAATCAATCAACATATCACATCTCCTAATCATATAATACTCATGTGCACATCTATCATTTGCTACTGATGGTCTTTATCGAAGGCCTCGCCATGGGTCTCACATCGACACCTAAATAGTAGGAGTACATGTGGAAGGCCTCGCCATGGGTCCATCGACACGACTTGTCATTAGGTCTTAGGGAGACTGCCTCTCATTTGGCTCGTATTACATCAACGGGGATAACCGTTCGATGGCTCTAACAGCTCACATCGAAGGTTACATGGTTCACACGCATACATTGATCATACCGTCCAGCAAAATATAGACAATTTACGGCATAGATATTTAAATAAACCCATCTGGTTGACGAAACAAGACAAATGCACACGAAAAGCTTGGATAGGTTTGAGGCTCGACACTCAGATACCTTCATTGAATCAAGATAATATCTCATATTATCTCGATAACACAAAATAATTAACGGATTTCCTACTAAAGGGGTTCAGAAGTACGATTTAAAAGAGAGTTTCGAGATTTACCGCACTTTGGGAAACTAGAAGCATGGGGGCACAGATTGGTAATAGTTCAGTCAAAGCTTCTTCCGATGTTCATGCAAAATTCATTTATTCCTTTCTAATTTCAGCCCACACAATTTATTTGGCCCATCACACACTTAAGGCCCAAAGTTTCTCTCTTTTTATTTTCTTTTCCATTTTCTCTCTCCCCCTTTTTCTTTTTCCCCTTCTTTTTTTTCTCTTTCTTTCCCCTTCTCCTTTTTCTCTTTCCCCTTTCTTTTTCCCCATCATTTCTGTTAATGTTATATACTGAAAGCTTAGCTTTGCAAGTTATTACACTTTTTCCCTTTATGAATGAGAATCATGTTAGATTAAACAAGTTATACGTTCTGTTGTTCTACACTTAGATAGAGTAGATCGTCATCGGGCGAACCGAAGATCATTCTATCAGTTACTTGCGAACAAGAATAGTCGTTCACAACCTAGATGGAAATGAACACCCCATCCGACCGGTTGAAATGTCAACTGTACAGTTTGTCTCGACTGATTAGTTACACTAGTACATTTATGTATTGAACATTATCCGAGAGAGGAGAAGTTCATTTTATACTGATTGTCGTAAATGAACTAGGCCTTGGTTAAATACCGTGTTCTCTTAACCCGTAAGATATTAAATAGACATTTATATGTAGTACATATTACTTTGATTCACTTGGGTGATGTTCAGTTCACTGGATCAATATTCCTACTGTTTTGGGTAATATTGCTATATATAGTATGTGCTGTTAGGATATTGTGGTCACCAAGTGCGTTAGTTTTATGATGTCCCCAGAGTGAGTTCATGAAGGATTATTATGCTAAACCCTGCAGGTGGATTAAACTCCGACATAGTAAGAATGTGATGAACGAGCGCTAGCTTCTGTGAAATAATAATAAATTAATTAATTCTTGATTGTCAATAATCGAATTAATTAATGGACATTATATCTTAAACATGGGGAGGAAAATCGAGTAATTATAATTGGAGTCCCAAATGTAATTTGGGTTAGGAAAATGGAGTTCAATAATATAATGTTGGTGGCCCATTAATATTATTTAATTAATTAGAGGAGTGGATTTGGCCCATAGTTAGTCTAATTAATTAAGGAACACTATTTCTAATCTCCTACGGGTCCCTACTGTAGCTCTATATATACATCATTAAGTTCATGAGAATAGAAGAGATCTCGCATAATACACGACTCGTGCGCCCCATCTCCTCTCTCTCTCAGTTCTCATTCGAGCTTTATCTTCTTCTTTTTGCTCCACTGGTATAAGTTGAAGAAGGGTGTTTGAGTAATACAATAGAAGTTCCATAGGTAATCGAGACCTGATAATCTTCTACAAAAGTTAATGATCCACGACCCGAAGCCGAGGACCGCCGACCGCAGTCCCGCCGACGAGTTGATCACCACCGTGAGAATTCGGACGACCGCCGCAACTCGAGCAGTCTGCGCGACACGACCCAGCGAGGAGATCCAATCGCGACACGACCCGATCGCGATCCACACGAGCCGACCTCGACGTCCCGTTCGTGTGCTGTGTACGACTATCCAGAAGATCAACCAGATCGTCGTAAATTTTAAGCCGTAAATTCTCTACGTCAAACCTTTAGATCCGTTGCGCATAGGTTTATGTTTGCTATTGAATTCGTCATTTGTACATAACGAGATCCTCACAGATCCCAACAAGTGGTATCAGAGCACTTGATTAATTCGTTTTGTACAAATTTTGAATTTTTATAGATTTATTTGACATGATGTGTTCAAACGCAGCCATGTTTTAGATTATATTTGTATAACTCAGTTTTGCAGGAAAATAGTTAATCCACTATTATGGCCGACTATGTGCTTGATGAATGTTGTTGAATGTGATGTATGGTTTTAAATTCGTTTTTAAAGCCTCGGATATGTCGAGGAATTTATGGATGAATGTTTATAGTAATTATTTGCCTGGGGGTTGACCGGATAGACTTAATTATTTGTTTAGAAAACATGTACATCCATTCGTTGGATCTAGGATCGGATCATGTAATTTTGTAAATTATATTTTTCATGTTGTGATCGTGTGTTGATGACCGGGAGATCACAAGAGATCAACGACCCTCGAGAAATAAAAAAAATATAACGGCGGCCGGGGGCTGGTGGCTGCGGAGGCTAGTGGTGGGTCGGTTTTCTTGTTGACCCAGCAGTACAATATCAACCAGGATTCTACTACTAAAGGAGTTCCAGTTGAACAGGGAAAGAACTATCACAGTTTCCTTGTTTAAAGAGACTCAATATTTAATGGCCATAATAGTGGATTTTATTTATTTAAATTTATTATGCCAATTAAATATTTATTATTTATGCATGTTAATTAATCATTGCTTTTGCATGGGATTAATTAATTTAGTATTGCATGAATAATTATGCATGTTAATAATTATGTCTTTGCATAGGATTAGTTTAGAATTGTATCAATAAATTATGCATGTTAATTAATTATTGCACTGACATAGATTAATTTAGAATTACATGAATTATTGTACATGATAATTGATTATTGCATTGACATAAATTAATTTAGAATTACATGAATTATTGTGATGTTAATTAATTACTGCATTAACATAGATTAATTTAGAATTTCATAAGTAATTAAATATCCTCTGTTGATACCCAATTTAGCTTCAATTAATTAAATGAGAAATGGAATAATAAAATAAATACGGCCCGACAACCAAGGGGCTGAAAATATGTATTAAATAAATATACAGGCAGGTCCTCAAGACTAATCGCCCGAAAGCCGATCGGATCCCTCGATGTCAAGTCCACCCGCTGTCGTGTCGGACAGAATTCAAAGTAATCGGATGGCACGCATATCATGAAGAAGCCACCCTCGTATTGCCAAGAAGACGAACGTCAATTGCAACCGTCAAAAGTCATAAGTGGGCCCCTCGATGATTATCTCATATTAAATAATGATGCACCATTTTTTACTTATTTAATAACCCACTTGCAAAAAAGAGGGGGATATATATATGTAAAAATGAGGAAAGAAAAGGGGTGGTTGGATGACTCTCTCCTCATTACTCATTTTTCTCTACAATAACAAAGAGAGAAAAATCTTCTCTCTAAAAAAAGAAACACCATCCTCATTGATTTTGTTCTTCATTTTCATACATAGATTCGACTTATATTTGACGGTTGATCGTCAGATTTTCGACATCAACAGTTTGGCGCTAGAAGGAGGGCTCCGTAATTTGCTAGGAGTCAATTTTTGCCGAAAAATGGCTACATTTTCACCGGAAAAAGATCACACCAAGTTGGGAGTTTCTTTCTGCCTACACTTGCCCCATTCCGTTATTCTGAAGGTAAAAATCAGAGAGATAATGTCACTTTTCTTGGGTTGCAATTCAGCAAGTCATCTTTCTCCTTCATCTTTTGTCACCTCGAATCAAACANAAAAAAGACAAAAAAAAAAAACAAAAAAGAAATCACCCATAATATCTAATCCTTCTGCCAATCTCTTCACTGTAAATCTTCATCATATAATCATCCACAATCCACCTATGAATTTGAGCCTTGAAACAAGGAAAAATCCACACAAATTCTGTAATTTTGTTTTCCTTTGATATTTCGATTGAGAGAATTGAATATGAAATCCTTGCACCCATTCTTGCGGTGAACATACGCAGGTGCAATTTCTTTTTCACTTTTGCTTTTCTTTTCTGTTCTTTGTGTCAGCTGAATAAAAAATAGACCACTTGCACCACTTGCTAGGACACAATTAAACTACGTTACAAGTACTGTTACTGGCACTGTTACATCTTTCCCATCAATCATATTAGATAAATAAACAAATAAATAAATACATAAAAAATGGGAGTGGAGAAAACAGTACAAAATTCAGAAAACGTCAGGCAGCCCCGCGCCGGTGCCCAGTCGACATTTCACGGCAACCTCCGGGCCGAAAGCAGCCAGCAGTCACCGGCCAAACTCGTTCAGTCGAACCGCCCCATGTCGCCGGCCCAACTCAGTGCCAAAGTCCGGGCCGACAAATCGAAGGTGCCGGGTCTCAAAGGACAGCCACCGTGGCCGACCTCGAAGTGTCAACCTCATCGTACTGGCCTCAACATATCTGACTTCACATCCACAAGTGTCGAGCTTGTACAACTTCACAACACAGGTTGAACGCAACTCAACATGAAGTTCGGGCTGACCGACACCCGAGGCCACAACCACCAACCAGATGCTGAGCTCGGACTCCAACAGTAAAATTTGGGCTGACCCAAATCCATAACCGTAGCCCGACGCCGAGCTCGGACTTCAACAGTCAAGTTCGGGCTGACCCAAATCCATAACCACAGCCCGACGCCGAGCTCGGGCTCCAATAGTCAAATTTGGGCTGGCCTGAATCCACAACCACGATCACACGCCGACCTCGGACTCCAAATAATTCAGGCCGGGCTTACCCGAATTCAAAGCGACCACTCTTCGGCGCCGACCACGCTTTCTCCAGTTCACCACAGCCTATGGCCGACCTCAACACAATGCCACCGGGTCGACCTCACAACTGTCGGAACATCAAATAACCGCCGTTGTCTGGCCTCACCATCTCAGGGGCCAACCTCGAAACCGGCGATATTACCCGACCTCAAATAGCAACTGCCGACCAAACCTCGCAGCCGGGGCCGAAATTCCCTTCAATCGCCGACCTCGTCACCCTACATGGTCGACCGCACTCCAACCGCTGGTCGACCTCAGTCGACAGCCACGTCACGGACCGAGCCGATTGTCAAACCGTCCTCAGACCCAAACCCGAATGCCGGGAAGCGGCGTCCTTGGACACCAACCAGTTGCTGCCGTCCCCAGATCCAAGTGCCGAGCTCACCCCAAACGTCGAGATTCTGCCTAATCTCGACCGCCTCCGCCGCCGCCGGGAAGCAGGTTCCGTCCTCAAATCCGAACGCCGAGCCATCGATGCCGTTCTCAGATCCAGGCGTCGAACCGCCGCTGGCGCCGGGAAGCGAGATCCGCCCTCAAACCCGGACATCGGGGTCGAGCGACTAGCCGCCGATCGTCAAGCCTTCGGCACTCTCCACGAAATTTAAGGGGTAGCGGCGAAGAAGAAAGAGAAAAGTGACGAGCCGCAAAAGAAGAAAATAGGTGAGTTCTGTGAATCTGACTTAACTCCGTCAATTAGCACGCATATTCATATATATAATAACTAATAATGATAATGATTAATAAATAATATATACGTAATAAATATATAATGTGTACACATGAACGCGCATATATATATATATATATATATATATATATATATATATATATGTACTACATTACTACATACATATGTGTACTACTGATAAATAATTAACATTATAAAAGTGATAATATTCCTATGCTTATAAATAATAAGCAATACATTGCATAAATATATATGTTTAAATACATGTATATGGTAATAAATAAATATATACTCGTACGTATACATATACATGAATAGAAATACATACCAAATCTTATGCGTGAAAGTTGAGCCGAGACGGGAAGGATTGGGGGAAGTTGGTCTGCTGCAAGCCTTCGGGATAGGCACGACAGTTCCTCTAAACACTTCTCAGCCTCAGAAGGTCACGAGGCCTTCGAGCCGTCACGTCGTTATTACGCCTGTCGTTGAGCCCTCGCTCCGGCCAGGCCGACATTTCCATCCAGTCTGGCAACGAGCCCCTGCTCTTTCGGCCTGACGTCGTTACTTCGCCCGCCATTGAGTCCTTGCTCCGGTCGGGACGATGTCATTATCCAGTCTGGCGACGAGCCCCTGCTCTGCCGGGCTGACGTCGTTAATTCGCCCGTCGTTGAGCCCTTGCTCCAGCGAGGCCGATGTCATTATCCAGTCTGGCGACGAGCCCCTGCTCTGCCGGGCTGACGTCGTTACTTCGCCCGTCGTTGAGCCCTTGCTTCGGCTAGGCCGACGTTTCCATCCGGTCCGGCGACGAGCCCCTGCTCTGCTGGGCTGACTTCGTTACTTCGCCCGCCATTGAGTCCTTGCTCCGGCCGGGCCAACATTTCCATCCAGTCCGGCGACGGCCCCCGCTCTACCGGGCTGACGTCTCTACCTTACCTGCCGTTGAACCCCAGCTCCGGCCTTGCCGACATCTCCGCTTATCCCGGCGACGAGCCCCTGCTTCGCCGGGTCGATGTCTCCACTTATCCCAGCGACGAGCCCCTGCTCTGCTGGGCCGACGTCTCCGCTTATCCCGGCGACGAGCCCCTGCTCTGTCGGGTCAGCGTCTCCACTTATCCCGGCGACGAGCCCCTGCTCTGCCGGGTCGACGTCTCCACTTATCCCAGCGACGAGCCCCTGCTCTGCTGGGCCGACGTCTCCACTTATCCCGGCGACGAGCCCCTACTCTGTCGGGTCCACGTCTCTACCTATCCCGGCGACGAGCCCCTGCTTTGCTGGGTCGACGTCTCCACTTATCCCAGCGACGAGCCCCTGCTCTGTCGGGTCCACGTCTCCACTTATCCCGACGACGAGCCCCTGCTCTGCCGGGTCGACTTCTCCACTTATCCCGGCTATGAGTCCCTGCTCTGCCGGGTCAACCTCTCCACTTATCCCGGCGACGAGCCTCAGCTCTGTCGGGTCGACGTCTCCACTTATCCCGATGACGAACCCCTGCTATGCGGGGTCGGCATCTCCACTTATCCCGGCGACGAGCCCCCGCTCTGCCGGGCTGACGTCTCTACCTTACCTGTCGTTGAACCCCAGCTCCGGCCAGGCCGACATCTCTGCTTATCCCGGCGACGAGCCCCTGCTCTGCTGGGTCGGCATCTCCACTTATCCCGGCGACGAGCCCCTGCTCTGCCGGGTCGACGTCTCCACTTATCCCAGCGACGAGCCCCTGGGCCGACGTCTCCACTTATCCCGGCGACGAGCCCCTACTCTGTCGGGTCCACGTCTCTACCTATCCCGGCGACGAGCCCCTGCTCTGCTGGGTCGACGTCTCCACTTATCCCAGCGACGAGCCCCTGCTCTGTCGGGTCCACGTCTCCACTTATCCCGGCGAAGAGCCCCTGCTCTGCCGGGTCGACTTCTCCACTTATCCCGGCTATGAGTCCCTGCTCTGCCGGGTCAACCTCTCCACTTATCCCGGCGAAGAGCCCCTGCTCTACCGGGCCAACGTTATCACTTCTACCACTGCCGTGGCTACGCTTCGCCAGGTCAGCACCTATGCCTCGCCCGCTGAAGAGCCACTGCTCTACCGGGCCAACGTTATCACTTCTACCACCGTCGCGGCTACGCTTCGCCAGGTCGGCACATATGCCCCGCCCGCTGACGAGCCCCTGCTCTACCGGGCTAGCGTTGTTACTTCTTCCATCGCCGCGCCTGCGCTTCACCAGGTCGGCACCTACATCTCGCCCGCTGATGAGCCCCTGCTCTACTGGGCCAACGTTATCACTTCTACCACCGTCGCGGCTACGCTTCGCCAGGTCGGCACATATGCCCCGCCCGCTGACGAGCCCCTGCTCTACCGGGCTAGCGTTGTTACTTCTTCCATCGCCGCGCCTGCGCTTCACCAGGTCGGCACCTACATCTCGCCCGCTGATGAGCCCCTGCTCTACTGGGCCAACGTTATCACTTCTACCACCGTCGCGGCTACGCTTCGCCAGGTCGGCACATATGCCCCGCCCGCTGACGAGCCCCTGCTCTACCGGGCTAGCGTTGTTACTTCTTCCATCGCCGCGCCTGCGCTTCACCAGGTCGGCACCTACATCTCGCCCGCTGATGAGCCCCTGCTCTACTGGGCCAACGTTATCACTTCTACCACCGTCGCGGCTACGCTTCGCCAGGTCGGCACATATGCCCCGCCCGCTGACGAGCCCCTGCTCTACCGGGCTAGCGTTGTTACTTCTTCCATCGCCGCGCCTGCGCTTCACCAGGTCGGCACCTACATCTCGCCTGCCGACGAGCCCCTGCTCCACCGGGCTAACGTTATCACCTCTACCGTCGCCAGACCTACGCTTCGCCAGGTCGGCACCTATGCCTCGCCCGCTGACGAGCCCCAGCTCTACTGGGCCAGCGTTGTTACTTCTGCCATCGCCGCGACTGCGCTTCACCAGGTCGGCACCTACATCTCGCCCGCCGATGAGCCCCTGCTCTACCGGGCCAATATTACCACTTCTACTACCGCCGAACCTACTCTTCGGCCAAGTCAGCAACTACATCTTGCCCGCCGACGAGACCCTGCTCTGCCGGGCCAACGTAATTATTACTCCCACTGCCGTCTTGCCTTCGCTTCGGCCAAATTAATATCTTTATCTCTCCCGCCGACGAGCCCTAGCTCCACCAGACCTATTAACTCTTCGCCGACGCAGCGAGTCCCTGAGAGCAAGCCTCAACTTCGCAGACGAGCACCATGAGCCGAGCTCATAAACGCCGCATGTAACATGCAAAACGCGAGATACGCCAAATCCCAAGTCAAACCACTCTCATATCAAATCGATGACGTCCTCCTGCGCGGGGCCTACCGACTTGAACACCTGGACGGCACGCGTCCATCAATACCCATGAAACTCGGCGTTTCTGAAGAAGTCCTACCAATAGGTCTAGGCTATTATCACTCAGTGAGTGACATTATTGTATAGATTATTCAATGAGCTAGGTCATGAATGTAATTTACCTATTGCTTTTAGAGGCTAGGTCGTCTTAGGCTTAGATCGAGTCGAAGCGGCGGAATTAACGTAAGAAACCAAGTGTGGGTCGGGATCAGTACGATGACCCGGCCGACACTAGCTGGGCTCAACTAGGAAGCCCGGTAAGGCCAATAATACCATCGAGTCCGAACGCGAGACCGGTCAGGTAAGCTGCCACGTAATTATGTGCAGGTCGGGTGAGTACGATGGCCTGGCCGGCACGAGTCGGGCTCAGCAAAGTAGCCCGGTAAGGCCAAAGTCACCAATGTAAGAAATGAATAACGAGCTCAAACGCAAAGCTCAGCAAGGCCAGATCGTCGCCCGATTCAACGAGAAAGTCAGACAGGTAACGCGCCAAAGTAATAAATAAATGCCGAGCCCGACCACGAGGCTCGGCCAAGTAATAAATTCGTGCACATCGGGTTCAGTACGATGGCCCGACCGGCACAAGTCGGGCTTAGTCACGTAGCCCAGTCAGGCCACAGCCGCCAACATAAAAAAGGTATTAAATAAGTGCCGAGCTCGACCATGAAGCTCGGCCAGGCCAGGCAACCACCCGAACCAGCAAGCGGATCGGATAGGCAATGCGCCATCATAATCATTAGTGCAATAAATTGCACAAGTCGGGCTCGACAAAGGGGCCCGATTAGGCCGAAATGCCGTAAAACTAAAGGCCTACGAGCCACTAGGCCGAAATGCCGTAAAACTAAAGGCCTACAAGCTACTAGGCCGAAATGCCGTAAAACTAAAGGCCTACAAGTCACTAGGCCGAAATGCCGTAAAACTAAAGGCCTACAGACCGAAAGACCGAAGTGCCCTAGAACTAAAAACCAAACTGCAAAAACAGTTCGGCCCAACAAATTACACGGCAAGGTGCGCTCATTTATCATACATTCATCACACACATTCATCATACATTCATCACATACATTCATCATATATATTCATCATACATTCACGCATTCCTCATATGATCGCATTATGCGTACATTCTCGTAAGAAACAAAGAGCTCAAAGCTCACTCAGACAAAGAGCTCTAAGCTCACTCATGATGACAATTCAAAATGCATTCCTGCATAAAAACGGGTACCAAATTACCCAACCAGGCCGCTCAGGCCCCATTTAATAGAAAATTCATAAAAATCGCTCATTTGATCAAAACCGACTCAACTCAACAAAGAACAGAGCATCGCTATCGCAAATTCGTCAGGCCAAAGCCGAAAACGATCAACAAAACGCTCTAGGGTCCCAAAGCGCCCTAAAATTACATATTAACTAGCGATTTAATTAGCATATTTTGCCAAAAAACAGCTCGAAGCGAGAGGAAATAATAAGTCCTCGAGACACACAGAATAAAAAGCCGTACGCTCGATTCATCTAAGGAAAACTGACAAGATAAAAAAAGTGATTTCATGAATCACGCGAAAAGTATCCGCCACGCGCACTCGTCCACATATTTGTGATTCCATCAATATCACTCATTACGCGTAAATAATTACACAATAAAAAGAGCTCGAAGCTCAAGAGTCACGAGGCGAAAACATTGCCAAATTGTAAAAAGTAAACGCGACTTCAGAACAGTTCAATCCAGAACATGTCCTAAACTCGAGGTCCTCCTGTTGATACCCAATTTGGCTTCAATTAATTAAATGACAAATGGAATAATAAAATAAATACGGACCGACAACCAAGGGGCTGAAAATATGTAAGAAATAAATATACAGGCAGATCCTCAAGACTAATCGCCCAAAAGCCAATCGGATCCCTCGATGTCAAGTCCGCCTGCTGCCGAGTCGGACAGAATTCAAAGTAATCGGATGGCACGCATATCATGAAGAAGCCACCCTCGGATTGCCAAGAAGACGAACGTCAATTGGAACCGTCAAAAGTCATAAGCGGGCCCCTCGATGATTATCTCATATTAAATAATGATGCACCATTTTTTACTTATTTAATAACCCACTTGCAAAAAGGAGGGGGATATATATATGTACAAATGAGGAAAGAAAAGGGGTGGTTGGATGACTCTCTCCTCATTACTCATTTTTCTCCACAATAACAAAGAGAGAAAAATCTTCTCTCTAAAAAAAGAAACACCATCCTCATTGATTTTGTTCTTCATTTTTATACATAGATTCGACTTATATTTGACGGTTGATCGTCCGATTTTCGACATCAACATCCTCATAAAATAATACTAAGTTTGAGAAGAGATTTTAAATTAAAGTTAATTGTAAAATT
The DNA here is from genome assembly GCA_008636005.1 of Striga asiatica. Taxonomy (NCBI): domain Eukaryota; kingdom Viridiplantae; phylum Streptophyta; class Magnoliopsida; order Lamiales; family Orobanchaceae; genus Striga; species Striga asiatica. Next base: position 344,449 of record BKCP01006306.1, read on the forward strand.
CCTAAGGCCTCCATTTCTAATGTAACACCCCACTTTATTTTAAAAGATTTATCGAGTTTATTTATAAAAATCGGAGTTAATTTTTTGTAAATCTCAAATTTACTTTAAAACTCATCGAGTGCTACTTAACTACTAAAAAACATTAATTGAAAGTACAAACACATCAGATAAAATCGGTACATATATGATTAATAGTTATAAAACTTTACTAGAATCCAATAAGTTCCAAAACCATGAAATCAAAACCTAATCCAAGGTTTCAAACGACATAACCAATTTATCCCCAAAACAAGCAGGAAGGAAAAATTCCAAGTCAAGTAACAGTCATAGATAAACGGAAGCATAATAATAATCATGAATAAGCAAGACCACCCACTCGTCTTGCCTTGTCACCCGCCAACTGCTTAACCTGCATCCGTGAAGAGCAGGTGGGACGGAGTACAGTTGGAAAAAATTGTACTCACACTATGCATATGAACAACTCAGAATATGTTAGGATGGTATGGTCGCAGCATGAACATAAACAATAATAATATCATGTCTCATCTCTAGTCACATCAATGACTAGTCACATCAATGACTCACTCATGTGATCATCTACGCTTAGCCATGCCACGTAAGGACATTGGAGTGCGTGCCACGTAAGGGCATGGCCTTTCTATAGGACTTAAGGAGATTTACCTCGTAAGGGTAACTGTATTACATCGACGGGGACAACCTTACCGATAGCCATCAAGCTCACATCGATAGGCTACATGCTCACATGCATACATAGATCATACCGGTTTAACACATTTAAAAACACATATGCATATATATTTTAGAATAACTAACCCACCTGGATTCCAGATTGATAACAGCAAAAATAGAAGGTACGTAGGTCGAGGCTTGACTTCTCACACACCTACATTAAGTCAAGATTCTATAATCAACATCTACCTTGACTTAAACGGAAAACACAAATCAGACTTAGTTCGTGAAATCCTGTGGCATTGGAACACTTAGACTCGGCACTTATACTCAACTAAACACATATGAGAGTTCACATAAACTCAACTAAGGGTTGACCAAGTCACATAAACAAGAACAACATGCGAGTCGGTTTACAGTTTTTAATACAAAAACTATATTTTTGAGATACTAGTCGATAAAACACATAATCAGGTTGGTCAGGTTGCAGAAAGAGTTATGTTCTGAAATTTTAAAATGAAATCCAACTCACTGGACTTAGCAAAATCACCAAATTTCAGTCCTTAACTCAAAATGATTTTATAAAATTCGAACAAGTTTTCAGCAAAAAGGAGCACAAATTCGAAGGCTGATATAATGAACGTTTTAACCTTTGATATTTTTACACAAAAACCCTTAGAATGTGAATAACAATATGTAAAAATTTCAGCTTTATAAATTAAACATGCAAATTATGAAAATTGTAACAATAGTCTGCAGATACCGAATTTTCAATAAAACTGAGCCAATATGAATTCACCAAATCCTGGGCATTTTTCCACACATAAAACATCATTAAATCAGCACTTCAACCAAAAACAAGCAATTTACAGTAATGGATCATATTATCATAATTAAAACAAATTTCGGTAGAATACTACAACAAATTATCTACCCTAGCAAACGAAGTTCAAAAATTCTAAAAATTTTACACAACATGTAAATATGCAGGGAGACAACATATTCAAGTGTCAGCCAATTTGGAACACAAATCAATTTAATATGCAATTTAAAATATTCTGCCCAGAAATCAAAACAATTCATTAAAATAGCTACAGTTGGTATTTTAATCTGAAATTTTTACACGGCATACATGGTCAATAGAGAACTCGACACACAAAATTTCACATCAATCGGAGCAGTATACAATTTATCACGAATTTAATTCCAAAACAGCAATCATACAAGTTCATAAGTTCATGTACGACTCGATTTATAACGAAATAGTCCGAGGCCTTCGCGGAGGTGAGGACAACGGCTCGCCGGTGATCGCGTGAGAAGCAGCAGCGTGACTGAGGTCGCGGCGGTGGTGTCGTGGCATGACTGGAATTGTGGCGGGGGTGTCGCAGCGTTACTTGCGCGGAAGAGCTTGCAGATGGGGTCGTCGCGGACAGGGGGTTCACCGGGAAGTTGCAGGTCGTCGATCGCGAGGAGAAGAAGGGCTCGTAGTTCACAGCAAGGAGGAGTTGCAGGCGTGGGTGATGATCGAAAAAAGATGAGAGGGAGAGATTTCTCTCTATTTTTTGATATGCTGCACGATCGAGGGAAAGGAATAGGGAAGGCTGCGGCATTTTTCTTGGCGAGAGAGAAAAAGAGGGCAGAGTTGTTATGTCTGCGGGCGTGATCTTATGCCAAGAGGGAGATGAAATATATGTAGGCTAGGTTTAATATTCTTGTCTCACAAGAAAACACACACACACATGCACAAAAGAGGTGGAAGGCGAACCGGGTCGGGTTCGGTTCAAGTGGGTTGGGACGCGGTTAAAGGCGCGCAGACCGGGTCGTGCGGTTCAATGCGGCTCGGCTCTCGGGCTCGACTTAGCCATTAAAAATGGCTCGGTTCAATCGCTCGACAAAATAAAATTGGATATTATTTATATACATATGATACACAATTTAATTAATTAATAATAATAAACATTTAGACATTTAAGCATTCAATAAATAATAATAATAATAATAATAATAATAATAATAATAATAATAATCCCAAAATTATTCATAAATAAACGGCGCATTACAGTCTACCCACCTTACACAGAATTCCGACCTCGGGATTCGAAAACAAAGAAAACTAACAACTAAAAGAAAAATACAAGGGACTCAAAACGAGAAGTTCGGATATCTCCTCCTAATCTCGACCTCCTTCTCCCAAGTTGCCTCGGACTCATCATGTCAGCTCCACTGCACCTTCACAAGACTCACCGCCCAGTTCCTCAGCTGATGGACCTTCTAGTCCAAAATGGCTACCAGTACCTCCTCATAGGTAAGGTCTCGCTCGACCTGCAGTTCGCCGAAGTCCACCACGTGGTCAGGATCATGTACATATCTACGCAACATCGAGACATGAAACACATCATGCACTCCTGACAAGTCTGGTGGTAAAGCCAGCCGATAAGCCAAGTCCCCGACTTGGGCAAGGATCTTAAAGGGTCCAATGTAGCGAGGCCGAAGCTTCCATTTCTTTCTGAAGCGAATCACACCCTCCATGGGCGAGACCTTCAGAAAGACATGGTCACCAACAACATACTCATGCTCCTGCCTCTTCTGATTGGCGTAAACCTTCTGTCTCTCTTGTGCAGACCGGATATTCTTCCGGATCTCCTCAATAGCCTCAGAAGTCCTACGAATAAACTCCAGACCCATGATCTTCTTCTCCCCGACCTCATACCAATACAAGGGTGTCTGGACCTTTCGTCCGTACAAAGTCTCGTAAGGGGCCATCTTGATCGAGGAATGATAACTGCTGTTATAAGCCAACTCGACCAACGGAAGGGGAGTCTCCCACGTTAGGCTCCAATCCAAGACCACAGCCCTCAATATATCCTCCAAGTACTGGATCGTCCGCTCCGACTGACCATCTGTCTCGGGGTGAAAGGCGGTGCTGAACTCTAACCTCGTCCCCATGGCTTGGTGCAGGGTCCTCCAGAACTGACTTGTGAACTTCAAGTCCCGATCAGACACAATCTGTAATGCCCCGTTTGTTTATGGAATTTTGAGAATTATTTATTATTATTATTATTATTATTATTATTATTATTTATATTTATTTGATGTTATTATTATTCATTGAATGCTAAAAATTATTAATTTTCTAAATATCATTTATTTGCCAAATTGAGATTAAATGCGTAAATGTCTAAATGTTATTATTATTTAAATAAATGTGTGTATTTGTATTTTTATTAATATTATTAAATTGTAAATTAAATTATGTGTATTATAAATATATAAGTAAAATCCAGTTTAAAATTTGATTGTCGAGCCAAACTGAATTAATATTACATCTAGTCGGGCCCGAGAGCCGATTCTTTCCTCGACCCTTCGCGTGAACCGGCCCAGACCCAGTTTCTTACCCGTGCGTGTGTATGTAATGTGTTTTCTTGTGGGAGGAGAATTTTTGAACCCTAAAGCCTTATGTCCTTATTTATTTCTCTCGTCCAAGACATCAACCCGCAGTCATAGATATATCTTGTCCCTTCTCATCGCGCGATCGCAGATCAGAGATAGGAAATCCCAAATTCGATCGTCTTTTCCTTCATCCTCTCGTCATCGCGCCATCATCTTCCCCACCTGACCTCCACAAATGTTCCAATCGATCTCATCCTTCTCCTTGCATTTTTCCGATCGCCACACTTTCCGCTGCTTACCGTCCCCGACCCAGCAGCAAGACGTCGCGACCAGCCCAAGTCCAGCGACTACTTACGGGACTCCCGAACGCTGCAACACCTTGATCTCTCTCTCTCCGGCGTTCCGACCCCGCGACGAGCCGCTGCAGCTCCTCCTCCGTTCGCGACAACAATTGACGGCGACCTCCCCACGCCGTGAAATCTGCTCCGCCACGACGTGAGCAGCAGCGGCGACCACCGCTGCAACTTCCGTGCGAGCCCCTTTCGCCGTGAACCGTCCTCCGATCGCGATCAGCGGGCCGCGAGCATTCCAGCAGCGAACGTTGACGCTTAGCAACCCCTCCATAGCCGCCGGACAGCCCCTCTGTTTCCGATAAGCGAGCCCCGTGTGCTTCCCGTTCGAACCATTTGTTCCATTTTCGATCGCTATCCCGAGAACGGTACAAGGCTAGACCCGTCTCGTTTAATTTTTCTTCTCATTTATGTTGAATGTCATTATCGAATACAAGTGAATATGCCGGTGTTAATTTTGTGTTCATGAGTTTGAAATTGGTTCGATATATATGTGAATGCGTGTAGACGAACTCGTCGATTTTGAGAAATTGAACGAGACCTCGTCAACTCATGAATTGGTCGCTGTGGGCTGGAACTTGTGTCGTCCATAGTCTTATAGCGAAGACTTCAGACGGATTCGTCGTAAAATGAGTCGGTTATGAATTAATGAACATGCATTGTCGCTGTTTTAGTATATAAATTATGATAAATTGTGTGATGCTCGTATTACTGTGAAATTTTCTGTGCTAGTCCCTCTGCTGAAAATACATGTCGTATAAAAATTTCGAATTAAAATGTTAAGTATAGCTATTTTTAATAATTGTATGAAATTCTGACAGAATCTTGTTAAATGTCTATTTTTGAGTTGTGCTCCAACAATAATGAAATTTGAGTATGTTGTCTTCCTGTATGTTTAATAGGTCGTGCAAAAGTTTTGGAATTTCCGGACTTCGTTTTCTATGTGTAAAAATTATTTTTTGTATTCTGCAGTTTCGTAATTTAAGTTTAATAAATTGGTCTGTTGTGCTAAATTGCTAAAAATTTATTACTAGGCCCAGCATGTGATGAGTTCCAACATACAAAAAGATGGGATTTATTTGGATTCATTTTGATTCTGTCTTATTGAAAATTCTAAATCAGCAGAAACTAGTTCTAATTTTTAAAACTCGGATACTTGATGTAAATTGCTGAAAATTTTATACTTCACTGTTTTCATGTTGTTACTACTTGTATAAAATTTTCATGGCTTAATTCATTCATTTGATCGGGTTGCTGTTATATGCTCGTTTTTGCCATAAACTTACTTGAATTTTATAAAATAGCATGCTTTGAGTTTGAGGCTGAAAATTGGTGGTTTTGCTTAACTCTGGGAGGTGAAATTTTGGTTAAAATTTCAAGGTTAAATTCGCATGATAACCTGATCAACTCATTTTTGCTATTTAAATCTAGTATTTTTAAATATATGGCTTTTGCAATTAAAACAGTGAATTTACTCGTTTTCTGTTTCTTTAAGTGGTTGACTTGGTCAATGTTTGTGTTGGATTTTGTGAACTCCCATGTGTATTTGGTTGAGTCGTAGTGTCGAGTCTAAGTATTCGAACGACCACAAGACTTCACGAACAACTTAGCCGAATCAAGTTCGGCTAAGAATAATTGTGAATTCCGTTTAAGCCAGAATAGATGTTGACTGTAGCATCTGGACTTAATTTAGGTGTTAGGATTCAAGCCCTCGACCTACCGACCTGTTTGTGTGATTTCTCTACCATATTACCAGGTGGGTTGTTATTCTAAAATAGTCTATGCAATAAATTGTTTACTTTACTCGCATATGATCAATGTGTGCTTACGAATCATGTAGCCTTCGATGTGAGCTATACCGGCCGTCATATGGTTGTCCCGTATTTATGAAATGAAAACCCGAAGGGTTACTCCTACTGACTGTGCACCGATAGAAGCCCGAGGGGCATAAACGTAGTATCATAAGGCCTAAGCAGGCATATGATCCGTAAGGCCTAAGAAGGCATACGATATGTAAGGCCTATGCAGGTATATGATACGTGGACCAGCAGTAGTCTATTGGTATAGATGTGAACATGAGTCTGAACACTGTGAAATTATGATGAAACCTGGGGTACTTAATTGATTCTTGTATATGCTGTGATCATGCTACCTCTATTACTGTTTTGTTATGCTGTGATCATGCAACCTGTGAGCAATACTTTTTTCCAACTGTGCTCATCCCCACCTGAAATTCACGTTTCAGGTTAAGCAACGCAGGTACGACGGCGGAGTAGAGCGAGTGGTGGTCGGTCCATAAGACCGGTTAATTATTGTTATGCTTTTGCTATTTGTATCACTTATGAATTTTATGATTTATATCATGATTTATGAACTTGGGACATTATGGAATTTATGATTTATGGATTTGATGAATTTTTTATATTATTGATGAGAAAAATATTAAGGAGAATGCTCCTTAAGTACCATGATGATGGTTGGAACCCTGTTTGGGAGATTGATGATTGTTAAATGTTGAAAGGATTTTGAAATAAATGAGTAACGCCTTAAAAGTTGAATTAAATTTTGAAACTTTATTCTGATTTTCGGCAAATAAAAGTGGGGCGTTACACAATCTCCACGAAAACCCCGTGAAGTTTGACAATCTCGTCAACGAACAACTCGGCATAAGCACAAGCCTTCATAGTCGTCCGGACGGGCAAAAAGTGGGCGGACTTCGTGAGTCGGTCCACAATCACCCAAATGGAGTCGTGACCAGACCTCGATCTTGGCAATCCCACAAGGAAGTCCATGGTGAGTCGCTCCCATTTCCACATGGGAATCTCTAGTAGCTTCAACAGCCCTCTCGGTTTTTGGTGCTCAGCCTTCACTTGCTGACACACTAGACAACCGTTCACGAATCGGGCTACTTGCCTCTTCATACCTCGCCACCAAAACGACTTCCTGAGGTCCTGGTACATCTTCGAGCTACCAGGATGGATGGTGTACGGGGCACTATGAGCATCTCTCAGAATCTCCTTTCGCAGCTCTCACACCTTCGGAACACATAGTCTACCCTCGAAGACCAATGCTCCATCAGATGCAACTGCTAATCCTCCAACTCTACCGGCTTCCAACAATTCCATCATCCTGCACAGAAAATGGTCGTTCAGCTGCTCGGCGACTATCCTCTCACGAAGAGTCGGTCCCACAACCAAAGTGTTCAACATACCACCGGCCGTCGAAGTCGACTCCACCGCCTCTAACTGTAGTCGCTCGAACTCCCGAACTAGGACATCTTGCCCAGTGAATAGGCAAGACAGCTGGCCATGACTCTTCCAACTCAACGCGTCGGCAATCACATTGGCTTTACCAGGATGGTAGCTAATAGTGCAATCATAGTCCTTGACCAACTCAAACCATCTCCTTTGGCGCATATTGAGCTGCTTCTGAGTAAAAATGTACTTCAAGCTCTTATGATTAGTGAAAATCTCACATTTGCCTTCATAGAGGTAGTGCCGCCAAATCTTCAAGGCGTGGACGACTGCAGCTAACTCAAGATCATGAGTGGGGTAGTTCTGCTCGTGAGGCTTCAGCTGCCTCGAAACATAGGATACGACCTTCCCTTGCTGCATAAGGACACATCCCAAGACCTTCTTCGAAGCATCACTATAGATCGTGAACTCCAAAGTAGGGTCGGGTATCGACAAGACTGGTGCAGTAGCAAGTCTCCCTTTCAGCTCCTAGACCTTATTCTCGCACTCCGGACTCCATTCAAACCTCACGGCCTTCTTCGTAAGGTTGGTTAGTGGCTGGGCTATCTTCGAGAAGCCCTCGATAAACCTCCTGTAGTATCCTGCTAACCCCAGGAAGCTACGAACATCAATGGCACTTCTTGGTGTATCCCACTTGCTCACCGCCTCGATCTTGCCGAGATCCACCTCAATGCCCCTAACCGTCACAATGTGGCCAAGGAATGCCACGCGATCCCGCTAGAACTCGCACTTAGAGAACTTAGCATAAAGCTTCTCGCGGCGAAGAGTCTCCAACAAAATCCTCAGATGCTCTTTATGCTGGTCGATGTCCCGAGAATAAATCAGTATGCCGTCAATAAATACGATAACAAACTGGTCTATATAAGGATGGAAGACCCTATTCATAAGGTCCATAAACACCGTCGGGGCATTGCTGAGTCCGGACGGCATTACCACAAACTCATAGTGGCCATATCTGGTACGAAACGCGGTCTTAGAAATATTCGACTCCCGGATCTTCAACTGATGATAGCCGGATCTCAAATCGATCTTCGAAAAGATGCTGGCTCCCCTCAGCTGGTCGAAGAGATCCTCGATACGAGGAAGAGGGTACTTTTTCTTAACCGTAAGGTGATTAAGCTCACGGTAATCAATACACATGTGCATGGTTCCGTCCTTCTTCTTCACGAATAGAATGGTTGTACCACATGAAGAGACACTCGGTCGAATAAAATTGAGCTTGAGCATTTCCTGGATTTGGGCCTTGAGCTCTTGAAGCTCCTTCGGTGCTATACGGTAGGGGGCTTTAGAAACGGGACCAGCTCCTAGGACTAGGTCAATGGTGAACTCGACTTGATGCTCGGGCGGTTCTCCCGGCAGTTCATCTGGAAAGACGTCGAGGTATTCGCAAACAATGGACACTCTCTCAGGAGTTCATTCATCCACATCATCGGACACCAAGGATACGAGATAGCCTTGACAGCTACCCTTGGAAAGGCTCTTTCTAGCTTGAATAGAAGAGATGACTCGAGGCACAGTCCTCGACTTCACCCCAAAGAACACAACAGGTTGATCACGTTCGGGAAAGAGAGTGACTTCACGCTTCTGGCACCGGATGTTGGCTTGATAACGAGTGAGCCAGTCCATGCCCAAGATCACGTCGAAGTCTCGCATTTCAATGACATAAGCGTCGGCATCCAGAACTCGTCCACCGATATTAATATGAAGATCACGAACCAAGGAATCGGAGATAATAATTTTTCCCGAGGTTAGACTAACCTCGAGAGGATCAACTTTGCACACATTGCTAATAGACAAGGCCTCAAGACATTGGGAAGAGATAAAAGAATATGTCGCCCCAGTATCACACAATGCAAAAACAGGTATATGGGATATCGAGAGCATTCCGGACATGGTACCTACGTTGTTGGCGGCCTCGTCGTAGGTGATGGTGTAGACGCGGGCGTGGCCTCCTGCCGTCTGCTGGTGTGGTGGGGGCTGTCTGGGCTGCTGCTGCTGCTGATGAGGTGGTGGCGGCGGGGGAAGCTGCTGCTGATGTTGATGGGGGAAAGGCTGCTGCTGCTGCCTCTTAGGTTCGGGGCAGGCATGGGAGAAACGGCCAGGGCGATAGCAGTTGAAACAAACGCGCTGACCTGCTAAGCACTCATCGGGATGAAACTTGCTGCATTTAGGATATCTCGGATATTGACCCTGATTGGGTCGGTCGTCACGCCTCTCAAAGGTCCTCTTCTTTCCTATAACGCCCCACTTTGATTTAAGAAATAATCCATGGCTTATTCAAAAATTAGGTTAACATTTTCGAAATTCATTTTTCGAAATCAATATCATTAGGGCATTATCTTGTTTCAAGTCATACTTGAAACCTCACGGGAATTCATTACCCAGTTTTTCACCTGGATTCATTGTCCTAAACATAACAGTTCCCATGATATCTAAGTAACACATTCATCATGAATATCCAAACATAGTTCAATAATACGAACCAAATCATAAGTTCAAATCCAACACTTTCAAATGACATGGTGTGAAAGAAATAAACATGTTCAAAACCCAAACAATTTAAGTTCATAAATTCGGGCTAATTTATTCATAATAAAGCGAAAGCAAATAACATAAATATGACCATCCACTCGCCATCCTGCCGTCGTGCCCGCCTTGCTTAACCTGAAATGTTAATTTCAGGTGGGGATGAGCACAGTTAGAAATCGTAGTGCTCACCACTATGCAATAAATCATGTACAATATCAGTTAGGCATGGTTGCAGCATGAACACGAATCAATCAATTATCACATCTTCTAATCATACATTTTTACTCAATGTGCACATCTATCATTAGCTATTGAAGGCCATACAACTCACAACAATGGGAGTAAAATACCAAAGGACATACAGCTCACATCAGCCTTGCCTATCATTAGGCTAGGGTGACTGTCTATCAAAGGCACCGTCGAACGACATACAGCTCACAACGACGGGGACAACCGCTCGAAGGACATACAGCTCACAACAAGGGTTACATGGTTCACATGCATGCATTAATCACGCCATTCAAAAAATGTAAATAATCACGAATAGGAGATAACACGAAAGCATGAATAGGCTGAGAATCACAATCATACTTAGTCGAACTTGATTCAACTAAGTTGTTCGTGAAGTCCTGTGGACGTTGGAACATCACACTCAACACCAAGACTCAACCAAATACACATGGGAGTTCACATAATCCAAAACAAATATTAACCCAGTCAAACACTCAAAGAAACAGAAAGTGAGTGGATTTACAATTTTTTATTGCAAAAGTCATATATTTGAAAATACTAGGTTTTAATCACAAAATAAGTTGGTTAGGTTATCAAATGAGTTTAAATCTGAAATGTTAACCAAAATTTCAGCTCCCAGAGTTTAGCAAAACCACCAATTTTCAGCCTGAAAATAAAAGTGTGCTATTTTATAAAATTCGAGCAAGTTTATGGCAAAAACAAGCAAAAATTAGCAACCAGATCAAATTAATGAGTTAGCCTATGAAATTTTTATCTAAGGAACCTCAGCACAAACATAGCATTGTATAAAAATAGCAGCCCTAAACACCTAACATGCGATTTATTAAAATTGCTACAACATTCAGCAGTTTTTGAATTTTCAACAGGACCGAACTTAAATGAACTCCAAAAATTCTAATATTTTAACAGCATGAATCTAAACATAAAACAAGCATCTCAACCAATTTTCAAAATTTTTACGCAACTAACCGATTTATAGTAATTCAAACAACTTTCTCCAGAATCAGTAAATAAATTATTAACCATATCAAACTCCATCCACAAATTCTGAAATTTTACACAAGACATAAACATGACAGAGGCATAACATACTCAAATTTTAGCACAATTAAAGCACGGACCAATTTATTATGCACTTTACATGATTCTGACCACAAATTACTTCATTTATTAAAAATAGCTACAGACCTTTACAAATTACTAAATTTTTACACAAGTCTGGTAATAAGCAAAATTCATGACCCTCAAAATTTCAAGGTAATCCGAGCTGTGTACGATTTTTAATAATTCTAACATGAAATTCGAGCTCGACAATTTAACACATAATTCATAACATGAAATTTCTTGTCCGAGGCCTTCCCATAAGGCCAAGGACTCGACATGGTTCCAAAATCCACCGACTTACACGCATCTTGAGGTCTTGCTCGATTTCTTAAAATCGAAGAGATCTCGAATAACACGAACACACATAAAATCACAATTTTCACTTAACATCATATCGTACACAATAATCGCATAGTAATCACATCACGGCATTTAAACACAATACGAAATCAATATATATACGATTTAAATGAGACAGGATTTGACGAGATACCGTTCTCGGGAAAAGCTCAGAAAAACGGAACGAAAAGGGTGAGGGCGAGCTCGCGGTGGCTAACGGAGGCGCTCGGTGGCTTCGCTCAACTCGTGAAGGAAGGATAGCGGCTCAGAAACAGGAACAGAGGTGCTTCTCGATGTCCAAGGTCCGCGCTGAGGTGTTCTGACGTGAAGAGGCCGCTCGACGAGATGCTGTTCGAACGAAAGGTCGCCGGAAATTCGCGAACAGCGATCAGGAGGGGCTGCTCACGGCGTGGCGGGGACTCGCGATGGCTCACTGGTGTGGCTGGGCTGCAGCGAGGGTATCACTGACAGAGAAGGTGGCGACGTCGGGCTCGCGGATTACTTGAAGGAAGAACAGAACTCGCCTGAACTTCTCGAGCAGAGGTCGCCGGAGTTGCTTGCGCGTCGGCGATGATGGTGACGGCGTCTCACGAACAGAGCTGCAACGAGATAGTGATGTTGACGGGATGGTGATCTGAATTGCTGAGGGGAGATGATAGCGATGATGATGGTCGATGATGAGAGGGTTAACGATGAGGTCAACGAGATCTCTTCTCTGCTCTAATACGCAAAGGAACTAGAGAAAGAAAAAAAAAAGGGAAAAAGGTGCGGGTGAAAGTGCTCTCTTCTGATTTGAGTGAGATAAATAAACATAACTTAGGGTTAATTAATCTTGTCACACAAGATATCACACACACACATGTACAATGGGGCGGGCCGATTCTGAAGGGTCGTCGGCGCGCAGGTCGGCCAGTTTATACGAGGGCTCGATAAAAAAAATAAACCGTCTCTCGAGCTCAAATAAATCGCACGATAGATTAAGAAAACCGGATTTACTATTATACACACAAATAAAATATATGATAATAATATTAATAATAATATAAATACACACATTTTAACTAAATAATAACACTTTGACAATTAGACATTTAATTACAATTTGGCAAATTAAATAATATTTAGATACTTAAGCAATTTGACAAATAAAACATATTAGACATTTAATAATTTAGCATTCAATAAATAAAAATAACAACAAATAACGATAAATAATAATAATATTAATAAATAATTCCCAAAAATTCCATAATCCAACGGGGCATTACATTTCCCTTCTTCTTGTTATGATGGTCAATCTTCCTCTTGTTGGAGCTAGAGGATGGGGGAACGGTAGCATAAGGGACAGGGTACTGATAAGGCATCCAGGAAATGAGCGGCGGCTGATAGGACAGAGGGGGAATGACAGGTGGTACAACCTAGACAGACTGAGCAGCATGATAATATGATGGAACTGGAGCTATCGGGATGAGACATCTCTCCACTTCCTGAGCCAGACTCACAGTGTCGGTATAAGACATCAGACCGTGACTCCCAACAAGCTCACAGATCCTCTGGTTCAGCCCCATAAGAAATTTACGGGCCTTCTTCTCATCAGTGTTCACAGTGTCACCGGCAAAGGCGCTCATCCTGGTGAAAGTGCGAATATACTCGTCCAGCTGGTGTTGCCCTACTACAGGTGATAAAAGTCGTGCTCCATTCGGTCAAAGAAGCTTTGTGAAAGGAACTTCCCTCGGACCATCACTTTCATATGAGAGAAACTTCGTTGGGGAAACTTCGGAGAAGCTGACACCCAGAGATATACCCATTGTTCGTGAGTTTGTGGACGTTTTTCCCAATCAACTTCCGGGAGGACCACCTAACCGTCAGGTGGATTTCACAATAGACTTAGTCCCTGGAGTGGGACCAGTGTCGAAAGCGCCGTATCGCATGGCACCGAAGGAGCTTCAGGAGTTGAAGGCTTAGATTCAGGAGTTGTTGAGTCTCGGATTCATCCGACCGAGCGTATCACCGTGGGGAGCGGCTGTCCTCTTTGTCAAGAAGAAGGATGGGTCTATGTGTATGTGCATCGACTACCGGGAGTTGAACCGGTTGACGGTGAAGAACAAGTATCCGCTTCCCAGGATAGAGGATTTATTCGATCAGCTGAGGGGAGCCAGCGTATTTTCCAAGATCGATCTCCGCTTTGGTTACCATCAGCTGAAGATCAAGGAGGCCGACGTGGCCAAGACAGCTTTCAGAACTAGATACGGTCTTTATGAGTTCGTAGTGATGCCGTTTGGCTTGAGCAATGCGCCAGCGGTATTCATGGATCTCATGAACCGTGTCTTCCATCCGTTCTTAGACCGATTTGTTATCATCTTCATTGATGACATTTTGGTCTATTCCAGTAGCCCGGAGCAGCATGAGGAGCACTTGAGAACCGTTTTGGAGACTCTTCGGCGTGAGAAGTTGTACGCCAAGTTCTCCAAATGCGAATTTTGGCTCGATCGAGTGGCTTTTCTAGGCCACATCGTCACATCCAGAGGGATTGAGGTAGACCCAAGCAAGATTGAAGCAGTTCGGAACCGGTCGACACCGAGAAATGCCACCGAGGTTCGGAGTTTTCTCGTTTTGGCAGGCTATTATAGACGATTCATCGAGGGGCTTTTGAAGATTGCCCTACCCTTGTCCGGTTTGACGAGGAAGTCGGTGAAGTTTGAGTGGGATAGTCGTTGTGAGTCGAGCTTTCAGGAGCTCAAAGCGAGGCTTACGACGGCACCTGTGTTGACTATTCCAGACCCCACACAGGGTTTCACTATCTATAGTGACGCCTCGAAGCAGGGTTTAAATTGTGTTCTGATGCAAGACGGCAGGGTTGTGGCTAATGCTTCCCGTCAGCTAAAGCCGCACGAGGTGAACTACCCGACTCACGACCTTGAGTTGGCAGCTGTGGTTCACGCCCTGAAGATTTGGAGGCACTATTTGTACGGAGGCCATTGCGAGATATATACAGACCACAAGAGCTTACAGTATATCTTCACTCAGAAGGAGCTCAACATGCGCCAAAGGTGATGGTTGGAGCTGGTGAAAGATTATGACTATACCATCAACTACCATCCGGGAAAGGCGAACGTAGTTGCCCACACCCTCAACCGTAAGGAAAGGGGCGAGTTGACCTGTATGATCACCCAACAGCGTCAGCTCATTCGAGAGTTCGCTCGGATGCAGTTAGAGGTCATCGAATCACCTCCCAAGTTGCTAGTTGTGGGAGGAATTCGAGCGATGAGAATGTGGCCCATGCTTAGAGACAGGATCCGACGGGATCAAGCCTTTGGCGAGTTCGTTCGCTCGATGGGGGCGAAGATTCATGCCGGAGGAGTAGAGGGCTTTTACCAAGGCACAGATAGTGCCTTGGAGTACAAGGGAGGGATCGTTGTGCCGAATGTCGAGGCCCTGAAGAAGGAGATCTTGAGTGAGGCACATAGTGCTCCATACTTGGCGCACCCGGATAGCACCAAGATATATCATGACTTGAAAGGTCATTTTAGTGGAAGTGGATGAAGCGAAACGTCGCTGAGTTTGTTGAGAAGTGCTTAATTTGCCAGCAAGTGAAGGCTGAGCACAAGGTTCCACCGGGTCTCTTACAGCCTTTAGAGATCCCGTAGTGGAAGTGGGAGAAGCTGACCATGGATTTTGTCACGGGGTTACTGATGTCGCAGGAGCACCACGACGTGGTATGGGTTGTAGTGGATCAGCTGACGAAGTCAGTCCACTTTATGCCCGTTAGGATGGGCATGTCCATGGAGCAGTTGGCCGAGACATACCTTCGTGGAATCTTTCGACTTCACGGCGTTCATGCCGAGATTATATCAGATCGAGATCCCCTTTTTACTGGCCATTTCTGGGAGAATATGAACGAGTCCATGGGGACGAACTTGAAGTTTAGCTCCGCATATCACCACAGACCGATGGACAGTCAGAACGGACCATACAAACTCTTGAGGACATGCTCCGAGCTTGTGTTCTAAAGCGTGGTGGTTCATGGGAGAAGTTGTTACCCACTGTGGAGTTTGCCTACAACAACAGCTATCACTCATCGATCAAGATGGCGCCGTTCAAAGCTTTAAACGGTCGCAAGTGCCGCTCACCCCTTTATTCGGATGAAGTCAGCGAGAAACACGGTACAGAAGGTTGCTGAGATCCGAGCGAAGTTGAGAGAGGCACAGAGCCGACAGAAGGCATACACTAACAAGCGTAGAAGGGAGCTTGAGTCTGATCAGGGAGACAAGGTGTTCTTGACGGTCACGCCAATGAAGAGCGTTGTATGATTCGAGAAGAGGGGGAAGCTGCAGCCACGATTCATAGGGCCATTTGATATTCTCGAACGAGTTGGAGTAACAGCCTACTGTCTGGCGTTACCCCCAGAGCTCTCGGGTGTACACAACGTCTTCTATGTGTCGATGTTGAGAAAGTATGTGTATGATCCGAGCCATGTAGTGAACTTCGATGAGCTAGAGGTCGGGCAGAACTTGACGTACGATGAGCAGCCGGTAGTAGTTCTGGACCAGAAGGTCCGTCGGTTGAGGAACAGAGATATAGAGCTCGTCAAAGTCTTCTGGAGTCGCCACGATGAGTCGGAAGCCACTTGGGAGAGAGAGGCCGAGATCAGAGCTCGATATCCAGATTTCGAGTTTTGAGATTTTCAAGTGTATATATGTACTTTTATTTTATGTTTTGTATATAGTTTTGTAGTAGGAGTTCTGGCCTAGCACCTTAGTTTTGTATTCCAGAGGACGAAAATATTTTAAGGAGGATATGTTGTAACGCCCCGATCAGTTTATAATAGTAGAACAGTTTCACTTGCTCGACTTTAAAGTGAAACCGGTAATTTTCAGATTTTCGAGTTGATTGGCTAAGTGAATTATTACATGAATTATGTGGTTTAATTTATGTTTACATGTGAATTATGTGCTCATGTCAGTTAGTTTATAAGTTCGATTTTTCATCCGTGCCGAATCGTCGTTTATCTCGCGCCTAGCCCTAGTTACCCGCGCCCAAGCATTCTCGAGACCATTGCCGAGCAATGGCTCATTATGGCCCATTCCCTTTAAAGTTCAAGATAATGTGAGCGATTAGAGGATATTAGAGGTATTTTTAAGCCTAAGATAAGCCTAAGATTCATTAGCTAAGTCAAATAATGATTACTCATATTCTATGCTTAATTATCATAGCATGGGGTGAATTGTTCATTGATCTTGTAAGAGTTTGTTCCCCCTTAACACCTAGTGCACGGCCAGAGCACTTCTCAGCCCCATTAGTGCTCCTTTTAGCTCATCCATGTGAGATTCCAAGACCATCATGTGCCTAGGGAAAGTGTTCACAAACATTTGAAGAGAATCTACAAGTTTTGTCTCCCACATTGTCTCCTCTTTCTAGCATAATTTCTCACGCCCCTAAGACCAGATTTATAATCCCTCTTCAGCTACCTTTAAGCCTCATTTGATACTTAGAATATTTGAGTAAAGTACCCTCAAAAAATTCGAGCTAAACACTCCCTCAAAACAAGAATGCCGAGAGCAAACACAAAATCCAAAGTGCATGTTTGGGAGTAATATCAGGTTCTAGCTATCAAATCTTGATACCAACCACATAATATCCTTTCAACCCATCCTACACTCCCCAAGGAAGCTTTTTGAGGCTTTAAGTTCAAGCAAAGTCGAAGGGGTTAAGCACAAAGTCGAGAGCAAGAAGAGGAAGGCAACAACCAAGCATACCTGACTTCTTTTGCATTTTTCTTGAAGATTAAGAGGTTGGTGTGCTTAAATATTTTTAGAATCATAATTAGATGAGATAAGGAGTTGATTGATATATAATTGAGCTATATATGTTCAGTTTTGAAGTAGTTTCAAGCATGCTTAATGTTAAGTGCTCCCAGTTTTTCTTGCATATTCTATATGCTATGTTTTCGTATGTTTTTTCCTATGCACTGAAAAATCTGGGAATGTGAAAATTTTATGGCTCTTTCTTGTAGAAAAGAGGAGTTAATAGGATTAAGAATAAAGTCAATTGGCCTAGTATAACTCGAGTTATTGATTTTTAAAGTTAGATGTGCAAATTGTACTTTTTATGTGCGAATTCAGTTGCGATTTCAAACTCGAATAACTAGAGTTATACTTAGGATAAAATTATGAAATTTTTAAAACATATTTATAATAAGTTAAGAGCATGCACACCAAAGTTTATGATTTTATCATAAGAAATGAGTGAGTTATATGTGTTAGACCAAATGCATGTCGAGTTGAATTTTGATGCTTTAGAACTCCCCCAATACTTGTCGGATTAATGTGTAATTTTAAGGGTAATTTCTTGTATGATCTGTGAGTAATGTCACCAAATTTGAGCTTCAGAGGACAAGATTACGAATTTATAAAATTATTTGAATGCATGAGTGTAAAGTGCATTTCATATGTTAAGTTTGAGATGCTAATTGGATAAGCTATTAATGTTCAAATGAGTTGAAATTTGTACAGCATGTACATGGTTAAGTGAAAATTTTACTGTAAAGTTTGAAAATTTTGAGAGTTATATTCGATTTCATAAAAATCGAGATAATTTAGTCAATCATTTTATTCTAGTAAATGATTTAAATGAACATGCATGGACTTAAGTGACCATTCATTCATAAACATTCATTTAGCATGTGAGTTGGTCGGAAATAGTCACCGGAGTCCAGTGAGAATGGTCGGTTCGAGACACTACAGAAAATATAGAAAAGTGGGTTTTCGGGCCTAAGTGAGAATTTTTCTGAGAACCCTATTACAGTTCAGTCGAGCCGAGAAAATCCATTCCAATTTTAAGTGTGTATATGCATCTATGTGCCTTATGTGATTTTCATGCTATATTTGCTTTGCCTGCTTGACTGTCTAAGTTTCAGTAACAGTTTTTATAAGTCGAGCAAATTTCTTAGATATATTTGCTTATATTTTGGTAGCTTAAGGAGAGTCGAGCCTCCGACAGCTACCCTAGTTTTCAGCACTTGCCAGATCATTTTAGTATACCAGGTGGGGGTCATGTACTGGATTCTACATCATTTATAACATTTGTACCATGACTGAGGTATGTTTGAGAAAGTTAGTTCTCCCAGGATTGGAGGCCGAGGGCCTTAATATTCCACCTGGTGCCCGATGGAGGCCAAGGGCCTTAATATCCCAATCGAGGTGTGCACATGAGTGGCCGAGGGCCGAGTGTCTTTTTTACCACAGAACAGAAAGGAAGAAAAATTTACAGTTTAAGCTCTTACATATTGATGCTCATGATATGTTATTATTAATGTTGTTTTATTCAGTACTGGTTCTTGTAGAGCATAGTGGTTTGCTCACGCCCCCATTGTGTTTTTCAGGTGACGGAGTCGAGCGTGCCGGGTGAGCATATGTGTGGCAAGCGTGGTCAAGATAGTCGAGGACATTTTTACCTTCATTTTATGTCCTACTTTCTATGATCATGTATTATTCGGATATATATGCATGTATTCTGTATTTCGGATATGCTTCCGCTAGCCAAACTTAGACTGTGCGAGACATTCAGACATTGCATGTGTGATTCCATTCTCCGTAGTGGATCGATTGGTTGCATGTTTTATTTATGTCTGTGAGTAAGTTAAGCAAGTTTTTACTTGTGACATTCCGCAACAAGTTATTATTTTCGAAATCAAGCTCGCACCATATTTCGAAAATAAAAGCGAAAATTTTACTCTGATTTTTCAAAGCTAAGGCGGGTGTGACAATGTCACCCGAGGGGAAGCCCATACCGCAATTAATTGATTTACCGACAAATTAGAAATGAAGGCCTTAGGAATTTAAAAATTAACATTAATTTAAAATCCCTTCTCAAACTTAGTATAATTTAAATGAGGATTTTTAAATATTTAAAAATTCGTGCATTTCTAAATTAATCCTATTCAAATGCAATAATTAATTAACATGCATAAATAAATATGCAATTCTAAATCAATCCTATGCAAATGCAACAATTAATTAACATGCATAAATAAATTAATAATTAATGGCATAATGAATTTAAATAAATAAATCCACTATTATGGCCATTAAATATTGTGTAATATCCCATTCAGTAATTAATAAAAGTAATTATTCTAAGTATGAACTAATTACTTTTATTAATAATGCTCGTTCCTAGTTCTGAGCCAGTTATTAAGTTATTCAGTTAAAAATTTGACTTTAAGTCGAAAGTATTATCGGTTCAATATTATTCAGTAATCGAGGCAGTTCAGTAATTAATTAATTCCGGTCTGTTTATTTTTATAAATAGATTTATAAGACGGGATTAATTAATATAAGATGACGAATAATCGAAATTGAGTATATTTTGATTAATCGTTTAAGATAAGTAGTGAACTGAACCCAAGTATGTTCGGTCATGAATTGAGTCTTAATTGAGTAATAGCCGAGCCTTAGTATTAAATACTTAAAATTTTTCTAAGTGTTTAAGTCCTCAATATAAGATCATAATATCGAGCCTTAGCATAAGTTGATACAAGTTAAGTCTCGAAGTGCGGTTAAGTATCCATGAACACTTAAGTGATAAATGTTCAAAGAAGTGAGAAAATTTATTTAGACATTATAGTCTATTTAAATTATTTTAAGAGAAACCGAAATTTTTAGAATTTTTGGTTTTACGGTAATCGTTCGGTTTAAATCCGAATGTAGTTCCGTAAATGTAGAATATTCCAAGATAATTATATTAGATCCTAAGAAGCAATATGTTCATTAAATTGAAGGAAAAACCGTGAGTAAATGATTTAAATTTTAGAATTTTCAGTTTTACGGTAAACGTTCGTTTTAAGTCCGAATTGAGTTCAGTAAATTTTATTATTCTTGTTTTTATTAGCATGATCCAAGACCATATATGAGCATTAATTTTCAGTAAAATAGTTTTAAAAGTCAGCCATATTGAAAAAAAATGCATAAGTAATAAAAAAAAGATGATTTTTATTATTTTTATTATTTTGTTTCCAAAGATTTTTATATGATGAATGGTGACATTTTTTCAATAATATATGGAATCAATTACATCACATTAAGCACGAAATTTTGGTCATCAATTGGTGAGAATGAGATGAGAAAATCACAACAAAGTTTTGCTAAGTCTTTAAGTTAGCATTTTTTTTCAACAATTGGTGAGAATTTTATTAAACTTGGTGGAATAAGTTTTATCTACCATAAAGCTCATTTATGGCTATAGATAGAGGCCATTTTTTATGATTAATTATGTTTGGATAAGAATACAAGTTAATCATAAAATAGTTTATGATTAATTAAGTTTATAAGTTTAAATTGTTTATTTCTTCACTCCATTATGATGTCTTGCCAATATGTGCCATAAATAGAGGCCTAAAAATTAGAGTTCTCACATCAAAGAAAAGTACCAAAAGATATATAAGAGTGTAAGAGAGATAAGTAGTAGAAACTTTGGAGCAGTGAAGAATTTGAAGTAAAGAATCAAGTTTTTACTCTAGCAAGAAGGAGGTAATTTATTTATCTTAAAGTTACATTCTTATGTTCATGTTTTAATAATGAGTTTAGATGTTTATAAGTATGTATATGATGATTGAGAAGTTAAATTTATAATTGATTATATGAATACAAAGAGTTAAAGTTGTTCAAGGTCAATTACATGATATATGTACTTGATTTGATGAGATATTAGTGAAGATATGAATAATCTGGAAAAGTATGATTTAAATGAGTAATTCTTGTGTAAAAGAGGAGTACATGAGAACAAGAATTAAGTTATTTGGCATAGTATAACTTAAGTTATAGAGATTTGAAGATGAGCATGTATGCTGAATTTTATGTTCAATGTTTTAGTTGTAACTTCAAATTCTAATAACTTGATGTATATGCATGCTAAAATTATGAAATTTTTATGACATGTCTAATTATGAGTTGAGATTATGATTGTTAAATTTCATGATTTGAAGATGAGAAATGAATAAGTTGAGATAATTAGATGGCATATATGTAAAGATGAGTTTATATGCAAGAATATTCATGATATGTTCAAGTTGTTTAAATGAGATTATTATGAACAATTCTCATATAAGTGATGAACAATTTGACAAAGTTTTAGTTTAATATGTTGAGTATACAATTTTATAAAGATTGTTTTCAATCTCACATATTAATATCATGATTAAAAGTTGAGTATGAATTGAGTTTATTTTCACTTTCAAGTTAATTAAGTGAAAAATGAGTATAAGCCAATATATAAGATTTGGGAGATATGATATATGATGAGTTAAGTATTTGATTGAGTAAAAGATCAAGAAAAGTTAAGCTTGAGCAATAGCATGAATTTTTAAATTTTATAAGATTTGGATGATTTATCCGAAAGAGTTGAAAATCCGAGCATCTTATTGAGTATACGAGCATAGTACTTAGTATATTTGTTTATATATTTTTATGTAGCTTGAGGAGTTAGCTACTCGAGATCAACACTTACAATTTTTCAAAAGAGAAAGGTGGGGACCCAGACTGGGTATTACATTGAGTATAATATTGATATCATGTTCGAGGTATGTATACAGTTTAAGTTTATACGCTTGGGATGAGGAGACATTCAGTTGTCTCAGAGTATATCCTAAGTTCTAATGGAGGCCGTTTGAGTTGCCTTGAGAAATATCCATCAGATTGTGCACAAGTATCCGATCAGATATCGGCCAGATTCAGTTTAAGTTACTGGAACAGATTTTCAGTCCAGATATATACCAAAGATCATGATATTGTATTATTATTGCTATTTACTTTAGTATGGGTGATTTCGGGGTACAAGAGGATCAGTACTCACCCCCATTGTGTTTTTTAGGTAACAGGATCGGGCCGGAGGTGTGAGCTCGAGATCTGGTGGTGGTGGTCGTGCACTTATTTCAGTGGACATTCATTAAGTATTTGATATGTCTGTATAATTAACCACGTTTTTAGGTATTTCCGCTATGCACATTAAGTATTGAACTTGCATTTTTAATAAATTTCAGATTTCAAGTTTTTACCATTTCGAGAAGTATGAATATGGTACAGTTAAATGCAAGTTTAAAGGAAATCTGTTTTCTTTATGTCTAAAGAAGTATTAGACAAAAAGTTTAAAGATAAACGGATTTTCAAGAAGATGAGTTTGAGTAGCATCCCGAGTTAGTCGCAAAATATTTCAAAAGAGTTATAAGTATTTTTGAAGTAAAAGTTGCGAAAAATTTACTCTGATGAGCGGGGTGTTACATATTGATTCTCCCTAAACAATGAAACATTGACAGTTCTTTCCATGTTCAACTGGAACTCCTTTAGCAGTAGAATCCTGGTTGATATTGTACTGCTTTTTCAACATGTAAAAAACCACCTCCACCAGCATCAGTTGTCGGGCGACCAGCTGCCGCCACCGTACGCCGCCACCGGTGGTTGGAAAAAGTTCGCCGAATTTTTTTTTTCTACGCGCAATCGCCACACGGGCCGTGTCGCACCTTCGACCGGTCGTGTCTGCCACTGCTCCGCCGTGAACTGCCCCACATGGCTTCTGGCGGGTCCTTGGGCCCAGATCAGGTTGGTATTTCGAGGTTCGTTAATCTCTTGTGATTTCCCGGTCATCAACATATGATCACAACACGAACAATATAATTTACAAAATTACATAATCCTATCCTAGATACAACGAATCGATGTACATGTTTTCTAAACAAATAATTAAATATATCCGGCCAACTCTCAGGCGAATATTACAAACATTCATCCATCAATTCCTCGACATGTCCGATGCTTTAAAAACGAATTTAAGACTATACATCACATTCAACAACATTCATCAAACACATAGTCGGCCATAATAGTGGATTAACTAATTCATGCAAAACCAAGTTATGCAAACATAATCCAATATATTGCTGCGTTTGAACACATCTTGTCAAATAAAGCCATAAAAATTCAAACTTTGTACAAAAGGAATTAATCAAGTGCTCTGATACCACTTGTTGGGATCTGTGAGAATCTCGTTATGTACAAATCACGAATTTAATAGCAAACGTAAACCTATGCACAGTGGATCTAATGGTTTGAGGTTGAAAACTTACGGCTTAAAATTTTCTGAATCTGTTGGATTCTGGATGACCGGGAAGAGCACACGAACGGAACTGGATCACGAACAGAACATCTCGGGCTCTCGTGCGATCGGATCAATGGGTCGTGTGGGTTGTCGGGTTGCGTCGCCGGCTTGGCCGTGTCGCCAGGAACGGGTCATCGCGGCTGGTCGTGTCGCACGTCTCGTCTAGCTGTTCATGCCGGCGATCGGCGGTCATCAGCGGTCGGGTTGACGGATCTCGGTGTTCCAGTCGTGGTTCGTCAAATTCTGTAGAAGATTATCAGGTCTCAATTACCTATGGATCATCTACTGTATTACTCAAACACCCTATTCAACTTGTACCAGTGGAGCAACAAGAAGAAGATAAAGCTCGAATGAGAACTGAGAGAGAGAGAGGAGAGGGGCGGACGGTTTTTCACGTGTATAATATGATATCTTTTTTTCTCATGAGATTAATGATGTATATATAGAGCTACAGTAGGGACCCTTAGGAGATTAGAAGTAGGGCTCCTTAATTAATTAGACTAACAGTGGGCCAAACCCACTCTTCTAATTAATTAAATAATATTATGCGTCACCAACATAATATTATTGCACTCTCTTTTTTCTAGCCCAAATTACATTTGAGACTCCTATTATAATTGCTCGATTTACCTCCCCACGATTAAGATATAATGTCCATTAATTCGATTACTGGTAATCAAGAATTAATTAATTTATTATTATTTCACCGAAGCTAGCGCTCATTCATCACTTTCCTATTATGATGGAACTTAATCCACATGCAGGGTTTAGCATAACAATCCTTTATGAACTCACACCGGGGACATCATCAAACTAACGCACATGGTGACCGTAAATATCCTAACAGCACATCCTACATATAGGAATATTACCCAAGACAATAGGAATATTAGTCCAGCGAACTAAATCTCACCCAAATGAATCAAAGTAACATGTACTACATATATATGCCTATTTAATATCTTACGGGTTAAGTGAACGCAGTAATTAACCGAGGCCTAGTTCGTTTACGACGATCAGTATAAAATGAACTTCTTCTTTCTGGGATCCTGTTCAATACATAAATGTTCTAGTGCAACTAATCAGTCAAGACAAAATGTACAGTTGACACTACAACCTTTCGGATGGGGTGTTCATTTCCATCTTGGTTGTGAACCAGACTTGTTGTTTCGTAAGTAACAGATAGAATGATTTTCGGTTCGCCCGATGACGACGCACCCTATATAAATGCAAAACAATAGAACAGAGAACTAGTTTAATCTAACATGATTCTCATTTATAAAGGTCAAAAGTGTAATAACATCCAAAGCCAAGCTTTCAGTATATAACACTAACAATGTATACCTCTGAAACTTTTGAATAAATTATTAAAAATAGATCCCTCATCCTTTTTGGCTGAAATTTTGAGGGTTGTCTCCTGAGGTTTTGAGCTTTCTTATGTTAAAAGGGCATGAGTTAGTTTGATCTGTAGATGTACAAACTGGTTGGAGCTTCTTTTTCCCTAAATCTTTGAAAATTGCTATCAAATGATACACTCGTCCCAATTGCGTAACTTTCAGAGGTTAGGAGTCTTTGTCATGTTTAGTACGCTGTTAAAATTTCAAAATTTAATTCGATGTGTAAGTGCCTGAACCGAGAATTTGTTTTTTTGACCTGATTCTTTGAAAAATGATATAAATTAATCTACCTTGCCATTTTATCTTATTTTTAGAGGTTTTGAGAATTGTATGTTGATTAACATACTGTAAAAGTTGGTAGTCCTAACTCGACCTGTAGCTATTTGAATCGAAACATGCTCCATACGCCCTTAAACTTTGAAACATTGTATAAAACGATTGACACGTCCAAATGGGCTGAAATATTGAGGTTATGAGTCCGTTCTGATGACTAGCTTTCAGTTAAATCTTCAAGGAAAAACTCCAAGCCCAGCCTATAGAACTGAAAACCCCTCATTTTGCCATTTCTTTTGCCAAAATTCATTTTATTGGTTAGGGTGATATTTAAGGGGCCCATATTTTGTGATCTGGTCCCTTTTTGAGTGTTTTTTGTTGTGTTAAAATTTCATTGAGTTTCCCTGAGCTAAACTCCAAAAGCCTTGGTCAAAGGGTGTAGCTGCCCGTGACAAGCCGCAGCTCCGCCTTCTCGTTTTTCTCGAACCGTTTAACTTTATTTTGACCCGTTGACCTCGTTATCCATGCTGAGTCAATTTTTAATGTCCTTAAATGATTTTCTCGAGTCTAGTACTCAAATCCAAGTGTTCCAACTACTTCCACAAAATTCCACGAACTACTTAGTCGATGATGTTCGATTAAGTATAAATTCTCGTGATTATTTCTAAATGTCAAGATAGTGTATTTACGAAATTATCTTGATAAAATGTAGGTGTCTAACGAGCCGAGCTCTCAACCTACTCTGCTAATTGAGCAACTTCATGTGTTATTTGACTAGGTGGGTTTTATTAAATATCTATGCCATAAATTATTTAAATTTGTTGGACAATATGATCAATGTATGTGTGTGAACCATGTAACCTTCGATGTGTGTTGTATGACCTTCGAAACGGTTATCTCCGTCGTCGTGTGTTGTATGACCTTCGATAATGTCTAATGATAGGCAGTCTCCCTTAGCCTAATGATAGGCCATGTCGTTGTGTGTTGTTTAGACCTTTGGCATGTACTCCTGTTGTTGAGTGCTGTTTAGACCTTCAGTGGCTTTTATAGGTGTGCACATGAGTATTATATGATTAGGAGATGAGATATTAGGATTGATTCATGTTCATGTTGCGACCATACATATGTGTCATTATAATTTATTGATGTGCATAGTAGTGAGCAAGTGGTGTGCTCACTCCCATGTCCCCCCCCCCATTTCAGGTTGAGCAGGTGGCAGGCATGACGAGAGAAGACGAGTGGGCTGGTCATTTCATGATGTGTTATGACTTATGCTTCCACATTATTGATGAACCTGTTTTGCAATTATTCAAACATGATGATGTTTTGAGATATGATGACTTGTTTTTAAACCTAATGTTTTGGTTTTGAAACTATGATGATATGTTGAACCTGATGACTTGGGTTGAATTCGATGATGATTATGTTTTAATGAAATGAATATGATGATGTGGATAAGGAGATCCTATGTGCTAAATTGGGTAATAAATTCCCGTGTGCTCTAATATGACTTGAGCTTATGATGATGACGTATATGATAATGAATGAGTAACGCCAATAAATGTTTTAAATCGAGAAATAAATTTAAAAAATTTAACCTTGATCTTTGGAAAACTCTAAAATTTTCTTTATAAATCAACAGGGCGTTACAGCTGTCATTACAAAATGATTTTACGTATCAGTGTAATATTTTTTGAGGAAGACGGCATTCCAAGGATATTGATGAGGAGTTCCTTCTGGATATTCAAGTCGGTAGTTGCCGTTTGGTAGTACCCGACTTATCTGAAAAGGTCCTTCCCACTTCGGATTTAGCGGCCCCGGGTTGGGCCCGTGATTCGTTTAAGGACCAAGTCCCAAACTCGGTAGGTCTGAGGCTTTAGATCGAGGTTCGCCCTCAAATTTGCCGAGTTGGAGTCTTCGTGAAAATTGCTTACCCGATATGTTGGAGACCCGATCTCGACGGAAAGCATTGCTTTTGATCCGTAAGTCAACAAGAATGGCGTTTCTCTGGTTGATGACCGAGCTGTTGTCCGATATGCCCATAAGATGTGAGGTAATTCTTCGGGCTAGGCCTTTTTTGTGATGATCGGGTCCATCCAAGTCAGGTTCTTCACATGTTGCCTCAATTCGGCGTTCAGTATTTGGTTGATCGAGGTGGAAGGTTGCTCTTATTGACCGACTTGTACATACTCAATGCTCTCCATACATTTGGTTGATTCCAATCGTGATAAAGCGTCTACTTGAACGTTCAAAGTTCTTAGAATGTGTTCTACTTACACGTTGAATTTGGATAACTTATGTTTTGCGAATCCCAGATATGGCATTAACCGAGGTTCTTTCACTTTGAACTTTTCCATATTTTATTCACCAGTAATTGTGAATCAGAGAAAACTTTGAGGTGCGTTAAGTTCATAGACTATGCGAGGTTCAGTCCAGATATCAACGCTTCGTATTCTGCTTCCTTATTAGTAGCGGGAAATAAGAACTTGACAGAGTGGCAAAATAGTTTATTTTTGGGGTCCGCTAAGACAACTCCTCCGCCCAGCTCGCTTTGCTATTGATGACCCTTCGACATAAGTATCCAGGGTTGATTTTCATTCACCACTTCTAATGTCGGGGTGAATTTTGCAATAAAGTCGGAGAGTGCCTGTGCCTTGATTGTAGCTCAGGGCTTATAATGAATGTCGAATTGACCTTGCTCGACTGCCCGTTTGACCATCCTCCCAGAGATGTTAGGTCGGTGTAAAACTTGCCTCAATGGGTAAGAGGTAAGCACCGTTATGGAATGTTCCTGAAAATAAGGGCGCAACTTCCGAGCTTCCGTTACTAATGCGAACACCAATTTTCCATAGGCGGATATCTCAATTCGGCATCGTGCAAGGCTTTGCTGACGTAGTACATAGGAGATTGTTGTGATCCTTCCTCTTGAACATGGACAACACTGATGGCCGAGTCGCTAACTCTCAAGTACAAGTATAACATCTCGGCAGGTATTGGCCTTTGTAAAGTCGGCAACTGTGTATGTGCTTCCTTAATGCAAATTAAAGCTTTCTGGCACACTTCGGTCCGCTCCAATTGTAGCGCCCCTTTCGTTTTATAGATGTTCAGTGATTTATATGTTAAATTATTTGCCTTTATATTATCATTGTCTTCGGTTCATTAAATTTATTGTTTGCTCGTTTATTATTAACTGCTCGTATTCACCTTGTTTCATTTATCTGCTATAATATTATTTTGCTATGTGCTTAATTGTATTTAATTATTATGTCGTTTATTTTATTTATATTGTGGTGTATGTGATTAGTTAGAATTAGTTTAGATATTTGCTTATTGTTCGGTGACATTCGGTTCAATCGTGTAGAACCGATTTTAATCCGTTTTGATTCTCTTTCGAACCATTTTCAATCTGAACTATGCTTTTCCATTTCGGTCCAAATGCAACTATATGGTCGTCCCTTTATTTCCTTGGAGATTCATTTTCCTTAGGATTAATTTTGGAGCTCATTTCATCGTTTAAATTCAAATAATTGGGGAGCTTTTAAGGAAAGATTGACCAGCTCCTCATCCATTTCCCCCACAATTTATTACCCTCCCCAAATCAAAAAATTAATCCTCATTATTATGGCAAGAGTAATCAATAATTCACTAATGCATTTGGAAGATATTTTCCCTTTCTTTACATCACATACCACACACATTTGCCTTAGGAAAATTCATAAAAGAATTTCATCTCCCTCTCCACTCTCTCTAAATCTCGTACCAGAAGCAAACTTGAGGGAAAAATAGCAAAAATCGCTCAGCCTCCGTTCCTCTCTCTCGCTCGCACTCCAGCCCTCGCGCACCCTTGCCGAGCACGGACTTCCCGATGCCCTGGTGATTAGACCGACCCCCACGCCCTCCGTCCAGCACATCGAGCAGACCACCATATCATTCTCCCTTCCCTCAGAGCTATCAAGCCTTAGAACAACCAACAAAGGCCAAGCATCTCAGTAAAGCCGAAAACCGAGCTAATTCCTCCCTTGGATTTAAACGCGGTGAAAGGTAATCCAAGCCAGCCTTTAACCTCGATTATATGGCTGAGAATATTTATTTTTATGTATGTTATCATGTGTAATTGTTGAGGTTTGATGTTGCCTTTGAAATCATATGAATATGCCTTGATTTGATTAAGTATGTTCATTTCGGGTCTATGAAACTGCAGCCACAGTTGAATCGATTTTGCCCTAGCTTCGATTATCCAAATGATGTGAATTTTGCAGTGCATTTCTTGTGTATGTTGTGAGTAAAAATGTCAAAGTTTGAGGTTATTTGGATGCCTACATCCTAGATTTGTTTTAATTTGAAATTTTTATGGCATGTTTATATATGTGTTCAAAGTATGACGGAGAAATTTCAGCTTCAAATCATGTGAATTGACGGAATTAAAAATGAATGACCCTCAGCATGTCAGTGTGACCTTAGAATTGGAATATCTCAGCATAAGCTCGTGGTATGGATTTGAAATTTTTATGAGCGATTCCTATACAAGTTTTGATCATGCTGGTCATTTTCACCTTAAAATGTTGAGTATGTAATTTTAACCTGTAACGCCCCGCTCTAACTTAATTATCAGAGTGCGTTTACAAGACATATTTTAAAATAGTTCGAGAAAATGATTCGGAGCGTTACTAAAACATCTATTTTATCTTTTAGAAATCCGTTATGACCGTTTAAAAATTTACAACAAAAACGGATTTACATAATATACAATCCGACTATAAAATCGGATCAAAAGTCAAAGTTTGTCAAACAGTGAAATTCAGCGGAATATAGCGTGGCAAAATATACAGCAAAATATTTAACTTTGATCCACCCGTCAACTTCACAGCTCCGGACCGACTTCATGACCTGAAAAATTTTATAAAAATGGGGTGTGAGTGTAACACCCCGCTTATCAGAGTAAATTTTTCCCAACTTTTATTTCGAAATTACTTATAACTCTTTCGAAATCTTTTTGCGAATAACTCGGGATGCTACTTAAACTCCTTCTTCCTAAAAA
>BKCP01006317.1:9303-24144 GCA_008636005.1 Striga asiatica
ACATACACTACCAATAGAGTACTCCATCTCCTACTTCACGTGAGCACACCACAACGACCACTCGGACCAGCACACGATCTAAATCACGCAACGAATCAAACCCAATAGTAAAAAACAGAGAGCTACAGAGCAAAGACCCCAATAGTTGTAGCGTAAGGCGAGGAGTGACGGTCCTTGGGCACTTTGAGTACATGTGACGAGGCAACCTTGCAAAAGGCGCTGCCAAGGCGAGCGCCTTATGTTCGGCGACCAAAGGTGAGACATGCGCAGTGGCGAGCAACTCTAATTTGAACAAATTAGGGTTTATAGGTTAAAGTTACCATTTCTTACTTACACATATTAGGTCCAACTAAACCTTAAATTAACTTGTGCCGCGCCTTATGTTCGGCGACCAAAGGTGAGATGTGCGCAGTGGCGAGCAACTCTAATTTGAACAAATTAGGGTTTATAGGTTTAAGTTACCATTTCTTACTTACACATATTAGGTCCAACTAAACCTTAAATTAACTTGTGCCGCGCCTTATGTTNTGAGGCGACGAGGTACCGATAGTCTGCGACCGAATTCGTGACGATGGAGAGAGACGTGTCTTTCCCTTTGTTTTTTTTCCCATTTTCAATAAAATTTAATAGTTCGAAATGTGACCACCACACTACTCCTGAGTCCGCCGCCAACTCGTCAACTAAAATAGTTAGATGAAAGGGGTGAGCATCAACAGCTCACTGGGTATATCAACTGGACAGTTATTCAATCTAATAACAGATATTACAATCATCATATGCATGTAATAATTTAGTTTAATTTAATTAATTTGCCCGAAGTTCCTGACTGCCATACTTGAACTTGAATATGCAGCCGCGGGATCTGAGGGTACTTCGTGCCGTTGCACGACGTATGTAACGCCCCGAATCTTTTATTATTTATGAGCTCGATTTTAGTTCCATAAAGAGCAAGGTTATTTATTCCAAGCACTAATTATTTACTCGATGCATTAATTTCTCTTATATGCACTAAATTGAGTTATAAATTCTAAGTCTAAGCCATAGAGGACCGTTTCGATTTTTAGTTTTGAAATTGAATTTATATAGCCTAAGTACCGGTTCGTTTTTACTTAGAAAAATGGTCGTGAACTTGGCCATTTTATCCCGAATTGAGCGTATTGATGGTAGGATCCGATCAATGGATAAATATAGGTTTAGTGATGATAAAAACAAGGATTAAGAAAGATACACATAAAAATTAGGCTTCTTTATATTAATCACTAGGTCGGCCTTTGATATCGAGGTCGGCACTTTTGTTACACTCTGAGTATTTACGGGAAATTATTACAGACTTGAGAGAGTAATTGTAGAGAGAGAAAAAGTTGGTACAAGGTTCAACAACCCTTCATAAATGAGTTGGGCTGCCTATTTATAGTGTCCTTAAGGAGGTACTGTTCGAACACTGTTCATTATGTCACCTCGCACGGTAATTCGGAATGACAAGTCGGCACCTCTCTGATAGGCATTAAATGTGATATGAGGTTTCTCCAATGATTACCTGTCAGTCATTAAATGCACACATGTGGGGTATTTAATGTTGACAAGCCTTCCTACCGAGCTAGATGCTCTAGGGTAGTAGACTAGGGTGGCACGTCCCGTCGGCAATCATTAGCTGACAAATTTTATTGATTCTCAGTCCTGCGTCCATCCAGGAGCCGGTCTTGTAGAACCTGCAGGTTGAACTTTCACCATTATGCTATCCCACTGGCCTCCGGGATCCCGCTTTTCTGTTCGGCGTCTATGGAGGTTGGCCACATCGCTGAACTGCCCAGATGCCGATCTCAAGGATCGTGCAGTTCATCACCCTCGTCAACTTTATTATCGCGAATGCATAATTATCATAGTAAGAGAACTTAAAGGGGGTTATGATCTATCCTTCGATAAGAGGTGAGAACTCTAGCAAGAATTTGAGATTTAGTTCAGGACTTTAGCTAGAATTCTAGAAAGTTGAGCTAAGTCCAAACTCTAGAATAAATCAGAACTCGAGCTAGAACTTAGAAGAGTTAAGTATAAACCGAAACTCTAGCCAAGCTAGGTGTTTTCGGCAATTTGTTAAATTCGTTAGGTATAGTGTAGATATTTCTTAATCGACTATACGGTGTTAATTCAATAGTTAGTGGCTATCCAGAATGCTGCCCTGCAGAGCTCGAACCCACCCGCAGGGCGGGAACAGGCCATAGTCGTGGCCCAATTTCAGATATTCACACCTCCAGTCTTCACTGGAGAGGAGGTCCCGATGGCCGTAGGTGAATAGATTCGGAGGATGAGCATGATAAGCTGACATGGGATCGGCTCAAGGAAATTTTGGAGGCCAAGTTTTACCTGCGCCATTTTCGCGAGAGGATGGAGCGGGATATAACTATAGAAGTAGTCTCGATTTATGTTGTGGGCAAGTACCTTCTAATATGTATCGATGATAACCACAGGATGTTTTATGTACGCCTTTATTAAATTTTTCATTGCATTTCTATAATATAAAGGCCGCAAAATGCGAGTTATTTCTATAATTCAACACTTGGGAAAGTTAAATTAACAAGCTGATGGAGTGCAACATATAGGTAAGACAGTGGACCTTCCATTGTTGAGCTATGTAAGCTTGGAGTTAAGTTCTAACTCTAGAGGTTACCTCACTTGAACTGGCAAGATGCCTTCAAGCTAGTATAAGAAGTAATGGTTTCCCGTGTATAAGAGTCATAGTTCCGGGTAAGTCCTGGAGGCTTGAAATAAAAGTCATGAGTCTAGAAGGAACCATGGAGGCTTGAAGCTGAACCATAGCTGACATGTTTCCATATGAGGTGATCTCTAGTAATCATAGAAAGAAGAGGTTAGGTTTAAGAGAAGCAAGAGCGAGGATCGTACGTCGAGTCATGTTTTGACACCGGTACGACTTACTCATCCGTCTCGTAAGAGAGCCCCCACCCAAGAAAGTTCCAATAGTATGAGAATACTCAGACGACAAACGTACCAGTCTCCATAAAATCCAACGAAAGCCGAGTGGGAATTCACGACCACCATAATTCAACAAGGAGAACCAACCTTCGCACACGTGAAAGTTGAAGATAGCATGTTTAAGAAGACGAAGACTTATAAATTTCGCATAACTGTTCCAAATGCCACAACTCTCGAGTTTGAAGTTGCGAGCAGATGGACGATATGCCGATAGGGAAAATTCTAGTAGTCGTGAAGAGAGAGAGCACTTCGCTGACAACGTCCGAAGAGTTTGTTAGTGTTATATACTGAGAGCTTGGTTTTGAATGTTATTACACTTTTGCACTTTATGAATGAGAATCATGTTATATTAAACAAGTTCTACGTTATGTTGTTTTGCACTTAGATAGAGTGGGTCGTCATCGGGCGAACCGAAGATCACTCTATCAGTCACTTGCGAAACAAGAATAGCGGTTCACAACCTAGATGGAAATGAACACCCCATCTAAACGGTTGTAATGTCAATTGTATAGTTTGTCTTGACTGATTAGTTGCACTAGTACAGTTATGTATTGAACAGGATCCCAGAGAGGAGAAGTTCGTTTTGTACTGATTGTTGTAAACGAACTAGGCCTCAGTTAATTACTGCGTTCTCTTAACCCGTAAGATATTAAATAGGCATATATATGTAGTACATATTACTTTGATTCACTTGGGCGAGGTTCAGTTCGCTCGATTAATATTCCTACTGTTTTGGGTAATATTACTATATATAGTATGTGCTGTTAGGATATTTACGGTCACCATGTGCGTTAGTCTGATGATGTCCCGAAGTGAGTTCATGAAGGATTGTTATGTTAAACCCTGTAGGTGGATTAAGTTCCGGCATAATAAGAATGCGATGAACGAGCACTAGCTTCGGTGAAATAATAATAAATTAATTAATTCTAGATTGTCAGTAATCAAATTAATTAATGGACAATATATCTTAAACGTGGGGAGGTAAATCGAGAAATTATAATTGGAGTCTCAAATGAAATTTGGGCAAGGAAAATGGAGTGCAATAATATTATGTTGGTGGTTCATAATATTATTTAATTAATTAGAAGAGGGGGTATGACCCACAGTTAGTCTAATTAATTAAGGAGCCCTATTCTTAATCTCCTAAGGGACCCTACTGTAGTTCTATATATACATCATTAAGCTCACGAGAAGAGAACAGAATTGCACAATCACGTGAAACACGCCTCACACGACTCTCTCTCTCTCTCTCAGTTCTCATTCGAGCTTTATTTTCTTCTTGTTGCTCAACTGGTACAAGTTGAAGAAGGGTGTTCGACTAATACAGTAGAAGATCCATAGGTTATCGAGACCCTATGATCTTCTACAGAAGTAGATCCGCGATGAGCCCGACTCGCCGGAACCGACCCGACGAGCCAAACCCGCCGCGAGCCGGCGCACCAGAGCCGATGGACGAATCGCCGGCAACCCGACACAATCGGTGCTACCCGATCGCGAGGCGCAACACGACCCCTGCACGCGACGCGAGCTCCGATCGACACAACCCGATCGCGCGTGACACTGCCAGCTTCCGTTCGTGTGGTCCAACTGTTCGTGTGTTCATCCCAGTCATCCTGAAGATCAGCCAGATTGCCATAAAATTTTAAGCCGTAAGTTCTCTACGTCAAACCTTTAGATTCGTTGTGCATAGGTTTACGTTTTCTATTGAATTCATGATTTGTACATAACAAGATCCTCACAGATCCCAACAGAGTTAACCATTGTTCGCAATCGTGTGTACGTACTTTCAAATATGTTACCGAGAAGACCACCTGACCGACAAGTGGAATTCGACTGACCTGGTGTAGGAGTAGAACCAGTGTAAAAAATGCCAAACCGAGAGACGTCAAGAAGCTACGAGAGTTGTTTTCGCATTATTGTATCAAGGTCATGACCAATTTGCGTTTAGACGCAATCAAAGACATTTAAAATATTATATAAACTAATGTCAAAGTGATCATGGGTCGTATCAACATCATTTGCGACCGAAATTCGGTCTTCTTATGTGTTCATTACAAGTGGTACTAGAGAAAGGATATTTGGTACTATCTTGCCATAATGTGGTACTGTGTTTCACTATGACTGGTACTACTTTTTGTAAATGTTGAGCAGAATTGAAGTAATCAATTTTTCTTCACAAAAGTAGGTACTAATCAATCAAAATCAGGTACCACTCAGAATAATATGCGGCACTATTTCGTCTAAAGCAGGTACTATCTTCAGAATCGCGATTTCTCTAATCCTTCATGTCTACCATGACACGTAGATTGTTCACACATGATTTGGATGAGGTACTATTGGAATTGAAAACATATAAGTAGAATTTGGAATAGTCATGTATAATGATTTCTATGAGATGAAGTGTGTCATTCAATGAAATGAAGTCTAGTAGTAGTGTTTTCTCATTAGTGCATCGAGTTCATGACCAATTTGCGATTAAACTCAATCAAAGACATTTAAAATCTTATATAAACGAATGTCAAAGTGATCATGGGTCGTATTAACATCATTTGCGACCAAAATTGGGTCTTCTTATGTGTTCATTACAAGTGGTACTAGGGAGACAATATCTGGTACTGTATTGCTATTACATGGTACTGTCTTACACTATGACTGTTGTCAGTATTTTAACTGGAGTAGAATCGAAAGATTCGTCCCCGGGTCGTATCGCAAGGAAGGTTAGCCGGATATAATTGTTCGATTATTCAATAACAAAAGAAGATAAAAATCCTAAACACTCTACTTCAATATTTGGGGTTTCAATTACCAACTACTGGTGCAAACTGAACTAAATGAAGGCAAATAGCTAATGAATTTACTGAATGAATAAAGTGCTAGGGAATCGGGGATAATTGCTTTCGGTTCTACACAATCACCGGCAATTGATTACTCGGTTAAAGGTCTTGATTCGTCTCAAGTTCAGAGATTCACTCTCAATAACTCTTCGTAACAAGAGAGTGAATGTGAACGATCAACTATCAATTCCTACAACACATAGATTATACGCTTCCGAACAAATCTATTCTAAACGAGCCTAATTCTACCAACGTCTCCCCTCTCGGTTCTACACGTTGATTATCTAGGCTAGAAAGGTGATCAATCTCCTAACCCTAAGGTTCACACAACTCGAGTAGACATGAACAATCAAAAGCACTCAATTATAACGAACCTAATCAATCATCCCCTATCCCTAGCGAGTGGATTTAGCTACTCATATGGAATTCAACATTAACATTCACACAAACCCAAGCCATCATCATCAACAAAGGAATTGAGAAAAATAACTTACGATTTATATAGAGAATCCAATGTCAAATCCAATGAACAATCCAGATCCAAAGCGTAGAAAAGGAGTTTTTCAATCTCCAAAACCAATCAAAAGTGCAAAAGAAAAAAAAGGAATGGTTTTTTCTCCAGAGAGAACGTAAAAACAAAGTTGGAATAGTGAATAATAAACCTAGGATCAAAAACAGCAATAAAAATCCCGCTCCTCGAAAAACGCGCCGGTTAAGTCGCGACTCGCGACTTGAGTCGCGAGTCGCGAGATGGCCTTTGTCTTGGTCGCGAGTCGCGACTTCCTCGCGAGTCGCGCGTCGTCTTCTTCTTTAAATTCAGGGGCTTGGTCGCGACCTGACTCGCGAGTCGCGACTCCATCTCGCGAGTCGCGACCTTGACTCGCGAGTCGCGACTCGTTCTTCGGAAATCCTCTATAGCCTCAGTTTTCCCCGCGAGGCGCGACCCATTCGCGAGTCGCGACTCCACTCGCGAGTCGCGAGATGACTCGCGAGTCGCGAAACATTCTGCGCATGGTTTCTGTCCGTTTTTCGGTCCTCTTCGTCGTCTTCTTGGCTCGGCCAACGGGAATTCTCGATATCCTGGTCTCGGCTCAAGCAGTTCCATCCTCGACCGACACAACCTACCTCCTGAAAACACAAACACAGAAAAACACGAAGCAAAACACGGCAAAAAGATACAAAAATATAAACTAAAGACAAAAACACAAAACGAACGAAATGGACCAAATAAACTACGAAAAACCTACAAATGGGGGAAAACAAAAAGAAAATAAACATGAAATAAAGACACAAAAATGGGACAAACAACTCCCCCACACTAAGACCTTTGTTCGTCCCGAACAAAGAGAAAAGAAAAGAAGAGAGAAGAAAAGAAAAGGAAAGACACGAAACAAGAAACGAGTCTGGACATCAGTCGATAACAAGATAAGTCTCAACACGTTCAACTTCAACAATGAGCGTTCAAATGGCACATACGAACATAACACGACTACATGCTTGATCGCTAAACTTCAATATGACGTCCACTCAAATATGGGAATGTATATGTGTGCCTCACTCACTTTCTTATACAGATAAAGATATGGATGCACTCAAATTGGTCAATAACAAGTTCAATCATAAGCTTGCCCATTGTCTAACTTCTACTCTAAACCAATCAAAAACTGCAACTAGTGAATCAAAAGGTCTTTCAGGGTTGTAACGTAGGCTCTTTGGACAGGTAGGATAAATATAGGCTAAGTGGCTCGAACATAATTCAAACTCCTAACCCAAGAATGCACGCTCATCCGGTTACTCAAACAAACCGGACCTCCCCCACACTTCTCCTAAAAACACACAATTACACCCAACTTATTTTAGTTTTTTTTTTTTTTGGTTTTTTGTTTTGCTTTTTTTTTCTTTTCGCGACCCTATTTGGTCACTTTTTTTTTTTTTTTTTTTTGTGTAAACCTCTTTGGACAATGACAATCCATTCGGTTACATTTTTTTTTTTTTTTTTGAGAATATATAAACAAACTCCACAATTATCCCCTCCCATTCTCAACCCGAAACTCAATAATGTCATCATCACGGGGTTATAAAAGAAAACAATTAGGCTCAAAAGGGCAACTAGGGAATAACTGCAGAAAAAACAAGGACAGAAAGATACAAAAAATGCCTTAATCATATTCACAGTTCACAACTCAGATTGATTCATTTCGAAGCAGACTCAGGGCAAGTTCTAATCAAACAAGAGCATGACCAATGTATCTCAAGAAAGAAATAGGGCTCAAACCTCACTAGGCAAATATATGAGTGTCACTCAAAGTCATTAACCAAGCATTTCATCATGCTATGCCATACAATACCATCATCACAACTCATCGAATTCATAAAACATGTCTTAACTCATCATGCATTTTCCAAGTACAGACTCAAAACACAGAAATCCTACACTAGACTGGTCCACAAGCAACAGAAAGAAATAAAACACACACGAAAACAAAGAAAACTAGACCTGGTCAATCATATAGCCACATAAACTCCCCCACACTGAAAATCAGACAATGTCCCCATTGTCGATCAACAGGGAAAGGAAGTAGTACTTACACAATCAACCGACAAGACACAACAAAGAGAAAAGACAAAAGAGAAACAAAATAAAGAGAAAAGAAAAAGAAAAGCTAACCAACACAGCAACAAGTCACTGTGGTCCACGAGGAGGAGAAGGAGGAGGTGGAAAGGGCTGGCCGGTGCCGGAGCGCCACTGTGCGTAACGCTCGTCCCACTGGTTCTGCCACAGCTCAATAGCCTGAAAGCGGGAATTAATATCCCGCATGTCACTATCGTAGCGGCTCTCGTAAGCCGTCCACCACGGAGGAGGCTGGGACCACCAAGCAGGTGGAGCAGATGGCTCCGCTGGTCGTGGAGGTGAACGTGTGGGCCGTGGCTCCCAGGAATCAGCCTCGGGGGTCGGGTGCCAAGCGTCAGGAGGCGGAAGGCGATGGTCCTCGTCGATAAGAGCCTGGTCGTGCTCCATCCCCTCCGTCTCGTGGGTATCCTCAGTCGCCCGCCGAGGACGAGACGATCCTGCTTCAGCCGCGGAGGCGGCCGCAGCCACCTTCTTCATGTAGGTGAGGTAGGCCGGGCGCTTCTCATAAACCTCAAAGGCGCGACGATTAAGAAGGAGGCCCGCATGACTGAGCTCGTAATAGTCAATGAAACGCATACGCGAAGGAGGGCTTCCAGACGCCTCCGGGTCATCCCCAAAGTGCAAAGCCAAAGCGGTCACTATATGACCAAAGCAAGCCGCCGCTCGCTTGTTCCGAATGATGGCCCGACACTCCTCCTTAAAAATATCGAACACGTCGCGCTGCTTCCCCTCGAGCAAAGCCCACAGCAGGGCGAGGTCAACCTGAGTGACCTTATTGGCCTCCTTCTTTCCGAATATACCATAGCACAAGAATTTGTGCAGCACCGCGACAGCACCGTCCCGGATGAGGCTGTTGGGCATGCCCTGCGAATCCCAAACCGTGTCTGGAGAAAGGCGGGACCAAACAACAGCAGGTGACATCCCTTGAGTGATCCTATCACCGCCTAGACGGAGGCCCACGACGTCTCTCATGATGTCAACAGTAATGATCCTTTCCGTCCCAAGTAGACGGCACGTCATGTAGTCCTCGGTCATCGGCATCTCGAGGGTACTGAAAAATTCAAGTGTGAGGTTGCGGTACGTCGGGTGGACCAAACGGGCATAAGCCTTCAATCGCAGTGCGTCAAGATAGGTCTCGACGGTCCTCAGAATTCCGAGATCGGAGAGCAAGGCGAAGTCGAACGTCTTCGAGTGCAAAACGTCCTTCTTCGCGAGCCGGGCATAAACCTCCCCCTCTCGTTCGGAGAGAATAAGAAATGGAGCATCATAGACAGCCCGTAGATCGACCGGCTCGTCCTGAGAAGCGGAAGACTCTCCGACAGTTTTCTTACGCTTACTACCGGCCCCTTTACGCACCATTCTGTAATATGAGATTCTTACGAGCAATGTATCAAGCACCTTACGTGCGAACACCCGGAAATGAAGACGGAGCAAAGACAAGAACAACGAAGCCCAAACGTAGCAATAGGTGCTTCAAATCAGCACCAACCAACCCCAAATAGAATATCGACAAGCACAATAAGAGGAATCACGGTTACCCGAAAATTCGAAACAACAGTGTCGAGCTGTGAAGATGGCGAAGGAGGCAGGTGGTGGCCGCAGTCGGTTGGGGAAGTGCTCGGTGGTTAGAGAAGAGCAAGGAGAGATGACAGACGGCCGCTGCGAAGTGGGCCGAGAGACGGTGGTTGGAGAAAAGGGGCTAGGGTTGCGGTCGCGAGGTTGAGCCGAGGTCGGAAATCGGAGGCTGAAGTGGTCGAAAATCAGAATCGCGGGTGGCTGCTACTGGACGGAGATGACGATGGTGGAGGCCGGAACGGTCGGAATCGATGGTGCCCGGAGCTCGCAAGTCACGGAAACCGAGCTATGATTCCCGAATTCCCGTCGCGAGGGGAAGAGAAAAACAAACTGCGCGTGGTCGGAAATGAGGTGCCTGGGGTCGTCGCCGGCGGGAGAGAAGTCGCCGGAGGGAGAGGAATGGGACGCCGGTGGTGGGTGGTCGGAGAGGATGAGCAATTGACAAAAACGGATTTGGGAATTAACGTCGCGAGAAAGACAGTCTGCNAGAAGAAGAAAATCGTCAATTTAAAGCGCAGGAGAAGTCGCGACTCGCGACTGAACTCGCGAGTCGCGAGAAAAACTGCAAGCGACTTCAAATTCCTGGGGTGACTCGCGACTCGCGACAAACCTCGCGAGTCGCGACTTTTCAGCTCGCGAGTCGCGAAAATACGTCGCGGGTCGCGAAAATTACTGAGACTGCTGGCCTATTTTGCGAGCTAACTCGCGACTCGCGACATAACTCGCGAGTCGCGACTCGTCTCTTTTTTTNNNTTTTTTTTTTTTTTTTTTTTTTTTATATATATAAAGCAGGTAATAATATATATACACATAGTACAATAAAAAGCTCGGTTTTAAGCCGGGAGCTCGGCATTGGTGCCGTAAATCAAGGATACGCGGGGTCGCCGAGACTGATGGTCTCGACGTGATACTTCCCAAACTCCCCATCGAAGTATGGCTTCACGCGCTGTCCGTTAACCACAAATATCTCGCCGTTGGCTGGGTTGCGAAGTCGAATGGCCCCAAAAGACAACACCTCCTCAATAACATATGGGCCACTCCACCGGGATTTCAATTTTCCCGGAAAAAGACGGAGTCGGGAATTGAACAAGAGGACACGCATACCCGGTACCAGCTCCTTTCTGACAATATGGGCATCATGAAGTCTCTTCACCTTGTCTTTATAGATCTTGGCATTCTCATATGCTTCGTTCCTTCTTTCTTCCAACTCTGATAGTTGCAACAGTCTGGCTTTTCCGGCTGCATCCAGATCAAGGTTCGTCTTCTTAATGGCCCACAAGGCCTTGTGCTCAATCTCCACTGGTAAGTGACATGACTTCCCATACACGAGT
The DNA here is from genome assembly GCA_008636005.1 of Striga asiatica. NCBI lineage: Eukaryota > Viridiplantae > Streptophyta > Magnoliopsida > Lamiales > Orobanchaceae > Striga > Striga asiatica. The sequence continues at coordinate 20,664 of BKCP01006317.1, forward strand.
CTGAAAGGGCTCATTCCCAAGACGCCTTTGTATGCTGTTCGTTGGGCCCACAAGGCGTCGTCGAGCCGGCTCGACCAATCCTTCCTTGATGAGTTGACCGTCTTCTCTAGAATGGTCTTTATCTGCTTATTGCTTGTCTCCGCCTGGCCCGAGGTTTGTGGGTGATAAGGAGTAGCCACTTTATGTGATATGCAATACTTCTTCATCAGCTTCTCGAAAAGCTTGTTGCAAAAGTGCTTCCCTCCATCACTCACAATTGCTCGTGGGAACCCAAACCTACTCAATATATACCCTTGCACAAACTTGATCACGATATTAGCATCACATGTCTTTGTGGGGATAGCCTCAACCCACTTAGACACGTAATCTACGGCAAGTAAAATGTACTCATAACCATTAGACTTAGGAAATGGTCCTATAAAATCGATGCCCCAGACGTCAAAAATTTCTACTTGAAGGTTATTAGTCAAGGGCATCTCATTTCTACGACCTATATTCCCAGTTCTTTGGCATCGATCACAAGAACGGCAGAAAGTATGAGCATCTTTAAAAATGGTAGGCCAAAACAAACCTGACTGTAGGACCTTGAAGGCGGTCTTCTGGCCGCCAAAGTGGCCACCACAATGGAACTCGTGGCAGAATGTAAGGACATCGACTTGCTCCTCTTCCGGTACACATCTCCTAAGCACCTCGTCCTTTCCCATCTTGAAAAGGAACGGCTCATCCCAGAAGTAGCCCCTACACACAGAAATAAAACGCTTTCTCTCTTGGGAAGAGAGGTCAGGCCGCAGTTTCCCACAACACAAGAAATTCACAATGTCAGCATACCAAGCACTTTTCGACACTTCATGCGCATGCTCATAAGGAAAATTATCATTAATAGAATGATGCACAATCAATGAAGATGATGAGTCAGATGGGACTATGCGTGACAAGTGATCAGCAACTACATTCTCACAACCTTTCCTATCTCTAATGTCAACATCGAACTCTTGCAGTAACAAGATCCACCGGATGAGCCTTGGTTTAGAATGAGTTTTGCTCAAAAGGTACTTCAAAGCCGCATGGTCTGAGTGAATAATTACCTTAGATCCCAAAATGTAAGATCTAAATTTTTCAAGAGAAAAGACCACGGCTAGAAGTTCCTTCTCGGTGGTAGTATAATTCTGTTGGGCTCCATTAAGAGTCAAACTAGCATAATAAATCACCCTAAGCAACTTATCAACTCGTTGACCCAAAACGGCGCCCACTGCAAGGTTAGATGCGTCACACATAATTTCAAAAGGAAGTGACCAATCAGGGGCAATAACAATAGGGGCACTCACAAGCTTGTTCTTTAATTCATTAAAAGCACTCAAGCAAGCATCATCAAAAATAAATGGTACATCCTGAGCAAGCAAGTGGCATAATGGTTGACTAATTTTCGAAAAGTCCTTAATAAAACGCCTATAAAACCCCGCATGCCCCAAGAAACTCCTAATCCCCTTAACATTCACAGGAGGGGGAAGTTTTTCAATAACATCTACCTTAGCCTTATCTACCTCCATCCCCCTACTAGAAACAACATGGCCTAAAACAACGCCACTCCTAACCATGAAATGACTTTTCTCCCAACTCAGAGTTAAATTAGACTCAATGCAACGCTCAAGGACACGAGATAAATTATGGAGACAATGAGAAAATGAATCACCGAAGATAGAGAAGTCATCCATAAATACCTGTAGGCAGTCCTCAAGCATGTCCGAGAAGATGGAGAACATGCACCTCTGAAATGTACCCGGTGCATTGCATAGGCCAAAGGGCATCCGTCTGAACGCGAAAGTGCCAAAGGGGCACGTGAAAGTCGTCTTTGGCTGATCCTCAGGTGCAATGGCTACTTGGTAGTAGCCGGAGAGTCCATCCAAAAAGCAGTAGAACTGGTGGCCCGAAAGACGGTCAAAGATCTGGTCAATGAATGGCAACGGGAAGTGGTCCTTCTTTGTCACAGCATTCAATCGCCTATAATCAATACACATGCGCCACCCAGTAGTGATGCGGGTGGGGACCAACTCCTTCTTATCGTTCTCGACCACGGTTATGCCCCCCTTCTTGGGCACCACATGAATAGGACTGACCCACTCACTACTCGCCACTGGATAGATCAACCCTTCAGAGAAAAGCTTTAACACCTCCTTCTTGACCACCTCCATCATATTCGGGTTAAGCCGGCGTTGGCTATCCCGAAAAGGCTTGGCTCCTTCCTCCAAGATGATCCGGTGCATACATGTAGATGGACTGATCCCTTTGATGTCACCCAGACTCCACCCGATTGCCTTCTGATTCTTCCGAAGCATAGCAATCAGCTCCTCTTCTTCCTCACGGTCAAGCTCAGCAAAGATGATCACCGGTTTCTGTTGGGCATCATCCAAGAAGACATACTTAAGGTGCTTGGGCAGCTCCTTAAGCTCAAGTGTGGCCTCAGCTCGGGAATGGCCTTCTCCCACTTCAAAGAGCTCAACTGTAGGCTCATCCTCATCCTCAACAGCTGGCATTGATACTTCCTCATACTCGCGAATCACCATCTCATCAACAAATGGGTCGGCTAGGTCAATGAAAGCGCACTCTTCTACAAAATTCACTGAGGAAGCAGACATGGCTCCTCGAATGGAAATAGACACCGACTCTCCCAAAACGGTCATGTTCAGGGTCCCATTCTTCACATCAATAAGTGTATTCGTGGTCGCCATGAAAGGTCTCCCGAGAAGGATGGTGTGATCCTTCCCATTTTCGTGCACATCTCCAACGTCCAAGACAACGAAGTCGACAGGAATGATAAGCTTACCCACCTTCACGAGAACATCCTCGACTATCCCCTTCGGATACCGTATGGAACGGTCCGCTAACTGGAGGCACATGCGGGTCGGCCTCAACTCCCCAAGACCAAGCCTCTGAAAGATCGAGAAGGGCATGAGATTTATTCCAGCTCCGAGATCAAGCATCCCCGAAGCTACCTTCCCGTTACCCAAGGCTATCTGGATAATGAAACCACTGGGGTCACGTTCCTTCTTGGGCAAGTCATGCTGCATTGCACTTGCCGCCTCATACACAACCACCTTCTCTCCATCCTCAAACTTCCTCTTCTTGGTCACCAAATCCTTGAAGAACTTACCATAGGATGGCATATTCTTAATCACATCGAGAAGTGGCAAGTTGACATTCACTTTAGAGAGCATGCTGAAAAGATCCCGGAACTGCTTCTCTTGCTTCTCGTTCCTAAGTCGGTCCGGAAAAGGGATACGAGGCTTGTATGGATTCGGCGACTTATGTAGCACCGGCTCTTCTGTCTCCTTCCCCGGCTCTGCTTCCTGGATCTTTTCTGAATGAGTCTCCTTATCTTCGGGCTCGGGCATCTGTACTTTGTTGTCCACTTCCTTCCCGCTTCTGAGTACAGTGATGGCTTTAGCGTCCTCGGGCTGACTAGGCAACTTCCCCTTGTTCATCT
>BKCP01006317.1:24965-59789 GCA_008636005.1 Striga asiatica
TGTTGTCAGTATTTTAACCGGAGTAGAATCGAAAGATTCGTCCCCGGGTCGTATCGCAAGGAAGGTTAGCCGGATATAATTGTTCGATTATTCAATAACAAAAGAAGATAAAAATCCTAAACACTCTACTTCAATATTTGGGGTTTCAATTACCAACTACTGGTGCAAACTGAACTAAATGAAGGCAAATAGCTAATGAATTTACTGAATGAATAAAGTGCTAGGGAATCGGGGATAATTGCTTTCGGTTCTACACAATCACCGGCAATTGATTACTCGGTTAAAGGTCTTGATTCGTCTCAAGTTCAGAGATTCACTCTCAATAACTCTTCGTAACAAGAGAGTGAATGTGAACGATCAACTATCAATTCCTACAACACATAGATTATACGCTTCCGAACAAATCTATTCTAAACGAGCCTAATTCTACCAACGTCTCCCCTCTCGGTTCTACACGTTGATTATCTAGGCTAGAAAGGTGATCAATCTCCTAACCCTAAGGTTCACACAACTCGAGTAGACATGAACAATCAAAAGCACTCAATTATAACGAACCTAATCAATCATCCCCTATCCCTAGCGAGTGGATTTAGCTACTCATATGGAATTCAACATTAACATTCACACAAACCCAAGCCATCATCATCAACAAGGAATTGAGAAAAATAACTTACGATTTATAAAGAGAATCCAATGTCAAATCCAATGAACAATCAAGATCCAAAGCGTAGAAAAGGAGTTTTTCAATCTCCAAAACCAATCAAAAGTGCAAAAGAAAGAAAAGGAATGAGTTTCTCCAGAGAAAAAGTGTAAAAACAGAGTTTGAATCGTGAATAATGAACCCTCAGGCCAAATTCTGCTCTAAAAATCCCGTCGCGAGTCGCGAGATGGACTTTTCATGGGTCGCGAGTCGCGACCTCCTCGCGAGTCGCGCGTCGTCTTCTTCTTTAAATTCAGGGGTTTGGTCGCGACCTGACTCGCGAGTCGCGACCTCATCTCGCGAGTCGCGAGAATGGCTCGCGAGTCGCGGTTCGTTCTTCGGAAATCTTGTTTAACTCCAGTTTTTCTCGCGGGGCGCGACACAGTCGCGAGTCGCGATTCAACTCGCGAGTCGCGAGACTACTCGCGAGTCGCGACTCATTCAGCGCATTGTTTCTGTCCGTCTTTCGGTCCTCTTCGTCGTTTTCTTGGCTCGGCCAATGGGAATTCTCGATACCACGGTCTCGGCTCAAGCAGATCCATCCTCGACCGACACAACCTACCTCCTGAAAACACAAATACAGAAAAACACGAAGCAAAACACGGCAAAAAGATACCAAAAATATAAATTAAAGACAAAAACACAAAACGAACGAAATGGACCAAATAAACTACAAAAATCCTACAAATGGGGGGGAACAAAAAGAAAGTAGACATAAAATAAAGACACAAAAATGGGACAAACAATGACTGATACTACTTTTTGTAAATGTTGGGCAGAATTGAAATAATCAATTTTTTCTTCACAAAACTAGGTACTAATCGATAAAAAGAAGACACCACATAGTATAATATGCGGTATTGTTTTGCCCAAAACCGGTACAATTTTAATGAGATGAAGTGTTGGTATGTTTTTTCATTAGTGTGTCGAGTTCGCGACCAATTTGCAATTAAACTTGATTAAAAACATTATAAATCTCATAAAAAGTAGTGTGAGAGTGATTATTTGCCATGTAAACAACATTTTAGACCGAAATTCGGTGTTTTTATGTGTTCGTTACAAGTGGTACTAACATCCTAATAATCAATACCAAAACTCCAAATAGTGGTACCGTCGTGCTCTATGTCTGGTACCAATTATTGCAAATGTTGACCACAATTGATTAAGGGATTTTCGTTGAAACCAAGTCGGTACTAATTGATCAAAAACAGGTACTGCGTACAAGAAGAAGCGGTACTATTGTTCCCAAAACTGGTACCATTTAATGAGATGCTGTTGGTAGTATTTTTTCATTAGTGTGTTGAATTCGTGATGAATTTGCGATTAAATTTAATTAAACACATTATAAATCTCATACAAACTGGTGTGAGAGTGATTATTTGTCATGTAAACATCATTTGAGACCGAAATTCAGTATTTTATGTGTTCGTTACAAGTGGTACCGATGAGCTAATATCCGGTACTATAACAATATAAAACTGGTACGATTGTGAAGAAAACAGGTACTACTATGAATAGAAACTGGTATACAGTTTAAAAACACATCCTTAAATGAGTACTAGCTAATGGAAAATGAGTACTTTTACATAAAAAATGAGGTACTAATATTAAGAAAACAAGTAACATTAGGAATCAAATCAAAAAAATCCAAAACATCCATTCAAACTACTTAGTCCACAAACCATCATCCATAACATTCCATTCATCCATCAAACAATCAAACTGAACAGACTACTTGTTCACAAACCACAAACCATCATCCAAAACATCACAACATCACACCATCATCCACTTTGTCCACAATCAGCCATCAAACAAAGTCAAACCATTAGACTACACACAAAAACATCCAATTTAAACAAATAGCAACCAACAGCCAAATAACCTGTCAACAAGGAGGATTTCTAAGGATGAGTGCTATCATCCGTGCTCGATAGGCATTGGCTGAACAAGTATTTTGGGCCATCGAATACTCTGGAGTATCGACGCCGTAACATTCCATTTCCATGCACATGTGAACTCCGCAGTCCTTCGCCTCGCTCTGTTGCCTTAGGTATCCCAATACAAAACTTGTGTTTAGATTTATGTTAAGTCGAAGTTTCAAACTCAGATTTCCAGCGAGGAACTTGACCTACAAAAAAAAAAATATACAACAAATCACATGACTAGTTAATTCGAAAGAAAATAAATAATAACTACAAAACAAAGTTTAAAATGTCAATAACACTTATCACACGTTTCCCGGCTCCTCGGTACCTCGGTGTATCCATCGAGTTATGGTACACAAATATTTTTTCTTCAACGTTGTAGACGACCAAGAAGAAGCAAGAATTGTGCAGCACGGGGAAGAACACATACTTCACACCAAACAAGGAACGGACCATCTCATGGAGCATGACAACACTACTTTTAGTCAGCTTAGAAGTGCACAGAGCGTAATCTTCACTTTTCCAAGCGGTTTTTGTTTTCATTTTATCCACCGCATTTAACATATCATCCTACAAATTAAATATTTTTCTTAGCAATTTCAGTAAAATTAATAGAGTATAGTAAAAGATAGTACCTGAACATAAGTCGGCACAAAGCGAATACGAGGATGGCGACCACACAGGATCTCCATGAAGCAATCAACGAGTTCAGAATTCAACTCGTTTCCGAACAAAAGATCGATCATCAATTTTCCTCGGATTATCACTCTCTGATTGCTCCACACAATTTCGCTACGAAAATTTACAATTCTGATTAGTATAATATAACATAAATGAAACAATTAAGAAACTGAAATAATTTCTATTACTTAATGCGATCGGTCGTCAGGAATGATCGGATGGCTCCACGATCCTCTTCCTGAATGTCATCATGGCCACAGAAGTCCTCTCTCCCTATATACCTCATCAATGCAGACTCATCAGAATGACTCTCGGCACTCTTCTACATAACAAAATAATTAGTTATTTATATGAAAACAACACGAACAATAAAATAAATTATAGAAATAAAATTAATAGTTTAATTACCACATCATTAGTCCCGGAAGTCAACTGCATTTTTTTTTTCTTTTGTCCATTCGGGACGGATGACGGGGGGGGGTCATAAAATCGACCGCCTTTTTCTTTTTTTTTTCCTCCCTTGCCTCTCCCGCACCCTCTTCACAATGGAGGAGGTTTCATCATCCCCTTTTTCCTCATTCTCTTTTTCCTTCTCCTCCTCCTCCTCTTTTTCTTCATTTTGTTTTTCCTCTTCCTCCTCCTCTTTTTCCTCATTTTCTTTTTCTTTTTCATTTTCCTCATCTTTCTCCTTCCTTTCTTCCTCAAAGTCAATCGGGCCAAAACCGCCATCAACACCCTCATTTTCTTTTTCTTCCTCCTCATCTTTCTCTTTTTCCACCCCCTCATCTTTCTCTTTTTCTATTTCTTCTTCTTCTTCCTCCTTCTTTTGTGTCCACTCGCTCTCTAACAGTTCAATTTTTTTTTTAAGTTGCTCATTCTCCTGACAAACAATGGCAAGTAAACGGGTCTCGACCGTTACCTGTACATGAAAGAAAAAACAAAAATTAAAGGGAACATAAAATAAAATAAAGATACATGTACCTATGAAAAAATATTAATGTTGAAACATAAATTGTCGACCAAAATTGAAGAAAACCTCGGTCTCCACAAAAGCACGCTCGACAGACAAAGGCAATACCGAATACACCTGCAAAGCAAATCATAATGATTTAAGAACAATATCGATTAACCAAAAATATAAAAAGAAGAAGAAGGAAAAACATAGTACTATAAAACTATATAAATTACCTTATGCCTCATTATTTTCTGAAGGGATTTTAAACACCCTTCCATTGTAGACGGAAAATTGCTCCCCGTCCATCAAAATAGACAAGGAATCGCCTCGAGCGTGGACCGTTTGCCCAGAGAAGGCACACGCTCGTACAACCAAGCCTACACATAAACATTATTTCAAAATTACACAATCTCACAATTTAATATTATTGTATTAAGATAATGAAACACACACACACACACACACACACACACACACACACACATATATATATATATATACCATCAGGCCAACAACATCCATCAAAGTATGATCTTTCTCTCGATTCACTATGGCAAACAAGCTTGGCAACCAAGAATTTATGAGTAGCATCGCCCCATGCATACTCACAAATTCGACTCACATTCTCTAGGTAAGGGTAAACAAACCTAGGGATGGAATAACTCGAACAAGGAAACAATATACAGCTAAACACAAAAAGAGTGAACATCCTGATGAAGTCGTCTACACGACCTTCATCCACAGCAAATTTTTCTAAATATTCTACAAAGTGCTTTCTTTTCAAAAGCTTATTCTCAACCCGACCCCAACCATCGAATAGAGCTTTGGACTCCAAATTCATATCTAAGTCTACACTTAGACCACACTGCCGCAGCCCCATTGTCACACAAAACTCAGTCGGATCGAATTTTAAACACAAACCATTACCTACAACAAAGGCATTCATGTCTGCCTTGTATGTGCTTATTAGAGCCTCAGTCCTGCCATGTGAAATGGCTATGTCCGGCATGTTAACAAAAAAATAGAAAGGGCTCTGTTCAACAACCTGCTTGTGTTGATCAGACAACACAGCAAGAGTTCGGTCCATCACATCCTTAAAGTAAGATGGGGCACATCGACTTCTAAAATCAGTGCCCTATCACAAAATATAAAACACAGAGAATGCATCATATCAACATGCATCACTGGATCACTTATAGAATACAGAACAAAATGGAAAGGGTTATGAGAAAGTTGATAACAAATGAAAAACACCAATAAAATTCCAACAGCAACAACATTAATATCATTTCGCAAACAGCAGTAATAAAATCCCAACAGCAGCAACAAAATCCCAACAGCAACAACATTTAAAACACCAATTCAAACTGAAATTCACAACACCTCAACCCTAATTTCGCAAATAACAACAACAACAACATTTAATTTCTGAATTTATCAATAAAATCACAAATTCGAAGCCCTAGTTTATCAATAAAATCCCAAATTCGAAGCCCTAATTTATGAACCCTAGATGCAAAGAGCCCAAATTTATCAATAAAATCCCAAATTTGAAGCCCTAATTTATGAACCCTACATGCAAAGAACCCTAATTCAAAATAAAAAAAATATTATGGACCCTACATGCAAAGAGCCCTAATTCATCAAAAAAATCCCAAATTCGAAGTGAATTACCATAAAAAAAATCCCAAATTTTTAAAAACATCCAATTCAAGAAAAAAATCAAAATTTTGTAAAAATCTCCAAATTTTCGAGTTCAATAGAATCAAAATTAACCTTGCTTACGACTTTGAAAGCTTTGGAAGAGGAAGATGGTTTGTCCGATATCAAGGGCTTCCCGGAGACGGACGGCTTTTTCGACCGCGACATTGTGTTCGTGGATTTTTGGTCGGAGACGGAGGGCTTCCCGGAGATATGGCGATGGGAGGGGGAATCTTCTTCAGCGACGCGCGACGCACCAAAACAGAGAAAGAGAGATGATAGGCAATGCATAAGAGAGATGATCGGCGATTTCACAGTGAGAACCGGCGATTTCAAGAGAGAGAGAGACGGGAAGAGAGAGATACAGGAAGAGAGAGAGTGCAGAAAGAGTAATGAATAATCAGGTAAAATAAATCAATAATAATAGAATTAGTATTTATATGGGGAGTTGGGAGGAAAGATAAATTTGTATTAGGAGTGGAGAGGAAGAATTAAAGTGGTAGGTACTGAGGAGGGAATGAAAATGTGAGTTGGGATTTATTAGGAAATATCCGTTTAATTAATAATATTTTTAAATATCTATATCTATATCTATATCTATATATATATAAAGAAGTTGTTGGAAAAATACATTAATAGAAAATTTGACAAAATAAATATAATGTTTGACTTACTATTAATTGAAAGTTCAAAAAAACACATGTGAATCTTTAGTAACAAAATCCAAATCCTATTTTTTTGGTAACAAATTTGGAGATTTTATGGCAAAATTTGAATTTCATTTTTTTCGTATCATATTTTATTTTTTTACCAAAATTCAAATCATATCATTTTTGGTAACAAATTTGGAGATTCTTATGCAAAAAATATGTCAATTATTTATGAAAACAATTCTAAATACAAATTAATTTAAAAACCGTGCAAACTGGATACAAATTTAGGAAGCAAATAGTTGTATAATTCTTAACCAGTTCATTCAATCTTATTGAATAATTTTTTCTTTCAAAAAAATTGTGTAAATTGGATAAAGCCACGTGCAATTTTTATTTTAAAATAAAACTGATATTTGGACGGGATGTACATTCAAAATTGTGTCCACATTTTTTGGTAACAAAAGTGGTTCATCATTGATATTTAAAGTCACCTTATCCAATTATTTAGGAAAAATTGTGTGTAACTTTTCAAAATTTAAATGCATCGGCTTTTTTGGATTATTATGTTTTTTCTTAAATATGTTTTACCGAGATTTTGGTAAGTTCATATAATTTTTTTTTGTTAAGTTCATATCATTTTTTTAAGAAAGAGATAGTTGCATAAACATTAACAATTTATTTCAATTTTTTATTAGAATTATTTTCAATTCAATTTGCTTGGTACAAAAATCGATGCAATGTTAGAAAAATTCGGTTGCATTTTTAGGAAAAACTGATGATTCTTTTATTTGGTTTAAAAAAATTCGGATTAATTTGTTTGATAAAAAAATTGGTTTATTGATAGGAAAATCGGTTTCATTTCTAGGAGTAACTAATGATTCTTTTTAATTTTTTTTAATTGAAATTTATAAATAGATTTAAAATAAATAATGGGTGAAAATCCCTAAAAAAATTCTATTTTTCTACTTTAGTTTTATTTAATAAATAAGATCTTTTAATTTTTTTAAAATTTGTTAACTAATAACTAATAATATGTAATTTTGGATAAATTCCAACACCTATGTAGTACTTTACGTGCTAAAGAATCAAATCAATAATGTTGTACATAAGGAAGTATTTAATAAAATATAAACTTTATTTTCATGAAACTTTTAATGGCATGAGACAATTTAAATACAAAAATACATTTTAAAAAATAAATAAATACAAAAATACATTTTGAAAAATAAATGGGTAATAAATGCAGATTTATTTCCTGAAAAAAAAAAAACAAAAAATGAAGTGGACAAAAAACAAAAAAAAAAAATATAGTGGACCAAAATAGAAACCACGTATTCAGTAAATACGTTTTTCAATATAAACCGTATTCACTAAATACGTTTTACATTATAAAACGTATTCAGTAAATACGTTCTACGAAAACAAAAATTATTAAAGTTAATTAACGTAATTAACGTAATTAAACTATATAAAAACGTATTTGGTGAATACGTCTTAAATTAAAAAACTGTAATACGTATTAAATAAATACGGTTTTATAATAAAATTAACTTAATATTGTTTTTTTAATTATAAAACGTATTTACGAAATACGTTTTTAAAATAAAATCATTTTCTCACTTCGTGAAATTTTTTTTTCCAAAAAAAAAAATTTAAAATAAAAACCGTATTTGTTAAATACGTTTTCTTTGTCATGTTGCCCCAAATTGGTTTTCTTTGCCCTAATTTTAGCCCAAATTGATTTTGACCTAAATTTCAACAGAAAACGTATTTGTGAAATACGTTTTTTGTGTTAAAAAATTTAAAAACGTATTACTTAAATACGTTCTTATACAAAATCCTATTCACAATCAAATACACCTGTTTACAACCAAAAAATACACCTGTTCACAACCAAAAAATATACATGCTCACAACCAAATCCATCATACCATAATTTGCCGAACAAACAAATGAAACACAATAATTTGCCGAACAAACAATATATACAAAACGATATAATTCGGTTTACACAATCCAACAATTCAAAATAAACACAAAATCTACAAATTCAACACAACTAACTAGGAAGGAGTGTATGGTTGTGTAGGTTTGCGCGGTCTGGACCCCCTCCGAGTATATACCACGTGAGAAGAAGACGAAGGTTGAGGTGTGAGAAGCGTGTCAGTTTGAAAAGTCTGCTCATCTTCCTCTTCTTCATCTGAGTAATTCAATTGAAAAAAGAAATTATAAATTGAACTATACAAAAAAAAAAAAAAAATTGCTAATTTAAAACTCTCACCTTGTTGAGGCTCGGGCTGCTCAGGTTGGAGGTGTTGGGCGAACGGCTGAGCGCGGGGACGGGCCCGAGCTCTTCTACCCCCACCAATGTTGGGGGCAGGTTGATGCCTGGCTGTGTGTGACTGTGTCCTCATGGGGGGAACGTATTCGTCCTGGGCGAAAACTTGACTGGACGGCCCCCCATGTGGAACACTCTGGCCCCCAACAGTCATAAAAGAGTAGGCAAAGTTGTGCGACTGTTGGAAGCCGGTCTGCGCTTCTGGAGAGATTTGAGGCATTAATGGTTGAATATCGGATAATGCGCCATAAACCCCTTGTAGTGCAGAAGTCTGTAAATAAAATTCATAATAATTAATACGAAACGCAAAAAAAAAATAAAAAAATAATAATAATAATAATAATAATAATAAACACAAATAATGAACTATTACCTGACAGCCTAACCGCTCGGCAAGTGGCTGATACCCGCCCTCCTGCTGGAACACCGGGTAATTGGCAGGGTTATTGATGAATCTCACAGTCCTGCTGTGAAACCATTCAAGGTAACCCTGCTCTGGCTGTGGATAGTCGTGCACGGGGGCAACTGGGAGGAGACGTTGTTTTATTTCTTCTGTCCACGACCTCAGAAACGGCACATGGAATGCAGCCCAATCATAAAACGCCCTCCCAGTCATCCCCTGACCCTTATGGTGTGTGTCCCAGTCGTGCTCATCCAGAATGATCGGATCGTGGGGGATGGACTGGCGACACCCAAATTGACGGAGGACCCTGTCAGGCAGGTGTACCTCCCGGGTGTTCCAACTGAAAATCCACTCCCGGTACATCCATAATTGTGGATCTCTTGAGCACGCCTCTGGGAGAGTATCATTCTGCAGATGTTGTTGATAGGGCTGCCATTCGAACTGTAAAAAATAACAATTGAATTAGTAATTAAGTTATTACAAAATTAGAAACAAAAAAAGAAAGATAAATCAAGTAATAGGAATTAAGAATATTACATCATACTCTCCCAGCCCTGTCAACTGATCCCGGTAAGCGGCCAATGTCATGGCTATGTTGGACCTCTTTTTCGGTCCCTTCCACCTTAAAAAAATCAGAGAGAAAAAAAAGTTTGTAATCACAAAATTTGATAATGAAAAAAATGTACGGATTAAATAAAAATAACGGTGATTACCTCGCTTCCAATGGACAACCAGGCAGATTATCAAACACACTGGTCTTCACTATTGGGCGAATACGAGGGATATGCTCCCATGCCCAAACCTACACAAATGGATATTAATTTTTGTATTAGGTATTAGTCGAAGTAAGAAAAAATAAAATATTAAATTTTCAAATAACAATTAAATAAACTTACCTGGATCAATTGAACGCAGTTCTTCAGCCACTTCTCCTTGGCCTTGTACAAGGTTGACAACGCTCGATACACTCCGGCCAAGAGCGCTGAACCCCAGCTGTACCCCTTAACAGCATCTATGTCCTGCAGCAGGTCCGGCCAGTAAAGTGGGACGCCATTCGCCCGCTGGTCGGGGAAGATGAAGGACCCAATGCACCAGAAGATAAGGGCCCTCGCCCTCTGCTCGTACACGATGTCCGGTTGGCCTTCTTGCAACACACGGTTGCATTCCTCCTCCAACCCGCCATCATTAAGATACTGGCCTTTAATGTCCCAAGATTTTGGATCTTGGGCTGCCTGCTCTTCCTCGGTGGTGGGAGGATCCTGAGAGTTGTTTTTCCATATTTAAAACGATAAAATTGAGTTGACATATATTTAAACAAAATTGAGTCCACAATTTCACAATTCGAAGTCCAATTTGTAGTCCTAATTCCGAAAAATCGAACTTCACACACTAATTCACACAATAGTACACACAATAGTTCACAATTTCATAATTTCACATTTTCAACAACATTATAGTTTCGAGCCCTAATTCGAAGTTCTAAATCGAAACCCTAACGTCATAATTTCGAAAAATCCCTAATTCTAAACAAACCCTAAATCGAAACACCTAATTCTAATCAATTCCCTAATTCTAATCAACCCTAACACTCTAAAACATCAAATTATAATGAAATCCTAACTTAAAAACGTATTATGATAATTCGTATTTATTGAAAAAATTAAAAAAAATTTAGGCATTTTACCTAATTGATCCGTTCGATTTGCAGTTGAGGTGGTGGTGCGGCGGTCGTGGCGCGGCGGCGGTGGTCCTTGGCGGCGGTGGCTGGGCGGCTTTCGGGTGGGCGGAATTTTTTTTTTTCGCTCTCTCGTCTTGGCTGTGTCGTGAGGAAGGAAGAAGACGACTGAATTTGTTTTTGTTATATCTTACAGAAAACGTATTTGCTGAATACGGTTTCTGTAAGATTTAATTGTAAACCGTATTCAGCAAATACGGTTTCTTTAATTTTTTATTTTTTTTTAATATATTGTATATATGTATATATATTTTAACATATAGTATATATTATTATAATATATAGTATATAGTATATAACATATAGTATAATATTCTATAACATATTTTAACATATACTATATAAGATATAAACTATAAGATATAATATGTAAATTGTAACATTTAACATATAAGATATAATATATAAACTATAAGATATAAGATATAAATTATAAGATATAAACTATAAGATATAAGATATAAACTATAAGATATAA
Source organism: Striga asiatica (assembly GCA_008636005.1). NCBI lineage: Eukaryota > Viridiplantae > Streptophyta > Magnoliopsida > Lamiales > Orobanchaceae > Striga > Striga asiatica. Next base: position 36,538 of record BKCP01006317.1, read on the forward strand.
ACTATAAGATATAAACTATAAACTATAAACTATAAGATATAAACTATAAACTATAAGATATAAACTATAAGATATAAACTATAAACTATAAACTATAATATATAAACTATAAACTATAAGATATAAGATATAATATATAAACTATAAGATATAAGATATAAACTATAAGATATAAACTATAAACTATAAACTATAAGATATAAACTATAAGATATAAGATATAAAATATAAACTATAACATTTAAGATATAAGATATAAGATATAATATATTAAACTATATGTCAAATTATAATATATATGTATATACAATATATTAACAATATTATATACTATAAAAAATTTTGAAGTTGAAAGATAACAAGAAAAGTTGTGCAAAACTTTCAGCGATAGCCTAGTGCGGCCCAATGGTAACGAGGTGCGCCCAGAGATAACGGACTCGCCCACTCGGGTTCGAGTCCCGAATCTGGGATCCTCCTACCTTTTTTTTATTCTTATGAAAACGTATTTGCTAAATACGTTTTCTAATACGAATTATTTTAAAACCGTTCATAATTCTCGGAAAACGTATTCAGCAAATACGTTTCTAAATATGTATTATTTTTAAAACGTATTTGCTGAATACGTTTTCAGCTGTTATAAAAAAAAAAAACTTGTTCTTTCAATTGTTTCAGCATTTAAAACCTGTTACAAATATTCAGAACAACCAACTACACCAAAATACATAAACAAATAAACTTATATGCAGTCCAACATAACAAAAATATATCATCCAAACATAGTCTAACAAATCAAAGTAAACAATAAAAAAAATAGTCCAACATAAAATGCTGTGGATTAAACACTAACAAATCTAGTTTCCCCATTCATCACGGACTCTAGATCTATCAGTGCGAGGATGCGAGGACGGACAGTCATCCACAAAATGTTGTGGATTACCACATCTACTACACTGTCCTCTATCAGCCCGACGGCGTGCCCGACGATCCATTTGCATGCGATGACGCTTCGTTTGCGCGCGACCAGGTCCAGCCTTCGTGATGATCCTCTGCCAATTTGGTAGTAAGTTCCATCCGACTAGCGGCCATGTGTCTGGATCACCAATCGGAGCAAAACTCCAATTAGAAAATTGAGCCACCCAGTTCTCCGACCAAAAGTGGGGATCGTACAATAACTTTGGTTGACCTTTTATTTGACGACACACAGCTATAGCATGAGAGCATGGTTTCCTGTGTGTCTGCCACTTCTGACAACTACAACGCATCCGGTTGTACGAAACCTTATACCTGTTTTTCCACATTTAATTATATTTATAAACAACTAAAAATTTGAATGAACGGAAATAAAAAAAAATAATAATTATACAATAAATAAATAAACCGTTTACCTTTTGTCGCCTCTACCATCAGCCCGTAGACCGGTTATCACCTTGTACAGGGATCTCTCTGCGTTCGAACATCGCACCTCATGAGTTGCGGCCGTAGCCTCTAATTCGCAATAAGCGGCATAGTGGGCACTAGCAATGACATTACTGCATCTCGTGGACTTCTTTTGTTCCTGCTCAAACAAGTCCAGAGTTTTCATGAATGTGGCGTGTACCAAAGCTCGGCAGGGCAAGAACCTATCACCTTTCAGGACGTTGTTGTAACTCTCGGACATGTTGGTTGTCAAAGTACCCCATCTACGTCCTCCGTCTCCAAACAAGGTCCACTTGTCTAGAGGAATTCTGAACAGGTACTCGTATGCGTCCGGATTAAAATTCAAAAGCCGCGATCGTATCTGTTCAAATTTTTTCTCTGAAACCTGTGAACCCAACTCCCAACACCAATTTCAGATTTTGTTATTCCTGTACCTTGTAACCACGTTGCTCCGAAGGTGTCGAAGATAAATCCGGTGATATGCAGCGGGTTCTTGCCACGCTTCCAATGATTCCACGACACTCTGTAAGCCCGCATCCCTGTCCGAAAGAAAGCATATCTGTCTGTCGCCGACAACATGTTGCCGGAGATTTGTCAGGAAAAATGACCAGCTTTCCTGGCTCTCTTCATCGACAATCGCATAGGCAATTGGCAATAGCCGCTTATTCGCAGTCTGTGCAACGGCCACGAGCAACTTCCCCTTGTACGAGCCACGCAAATGTGTGCCGTCCATACTAATTACCGGCGGGCATCTCTGAAAGGTCTGAATGGCGGGACCAAACGCCCAGAAAACAAATTTGAATTCTCTGTGCTGATAGCGGGCCGCCATTTCCCCACCTTGCCATTCCCACTCTACAACCGTAGTGGGATTCGCACTTTGAAGCGCCGCAAAAAACCTGCACGTTACAAAACGTAATCGTCAATACATAAACATAGTGACAAATAACACATACATTTTTAATAAGCGTTTTTCTTACTGAGGGAGTTGTGCGAAGTTCGATTCCCAAGTGCCATACAAACGATCGATGGCCTTTTTCCTCCCGTGCCATGCCTTCTTGTAGCTCACATCGACTTTCCAACATTTTTTAACATCCTCCTGGATCAGGGTAACACTGTAGTCGGGTTTCTTTTGAATCTTGGTCATGACAAGATGTGAAATCATTGTGGCGGTTACATTTCTGTGGTCATTTTTTTTGACTTCTTGCATACAACTGTCCCGCTCAGTCCATTCTCTTACTTCCCACATTTCATGAACCCGTGTGCAGTGCGTCACCCGACCCATCCACGGACAAGGTTCATCTTCGTTAGATGTGCACACCACCTTGAATGTTTTCTTATTCGAATATGTTGTCTTAATCTCCCTCAACCTACTAACGTTCCAACTCATGATACCCATCTGTGCATCTTTCTTGGACCGGAAAACAGTACCCAAACGGATAGTATCGACATGCCCATCCCACACTGGCAAGGCATACTCATCACGGTCTACACACGACGGGTCCCACTCACCCATCTCGCGATACACGTGCTGACCGGTACTAGGAAATGGGTGTTCTTCAATAAATCCTGGTTCACTCTCCTCGTTTATTGATCTATCTGTTTCCGTTTCCGAGGTATCATCTGTGAAATCGTCTTCACCGCGAACGAAATCATCATCACCCTTATTATCGCATTCTCTAACTGTTGAGCTTGTTCCTTCGCCAAAATTACGAACATGCGAAGTGGACGTACCCTCAACATCAGCCACTCCCCCGTAAAAAGGGCAACATCCTCAAACTGCGTAACCTCTGTAGGTGCCTGCGTAACCTGCTTCAACTCTAAATGCAAATACACATAGGAGAAAGGAGGGGAATAATATATCCAGTCAAGAGCACTATCAGTATTCAGGTTTCCAATATTCCACGAACCATTGCGTTGGCTACTCAGTAAACTAATCTTCTCAATTATCCAACCATCTCGATGAAACCCAAAATTTTCATAAAGAATATCTACCAATTTTTTAAATGATAGCTTCTCTCCAATGCTAAATGAACCATCCGGAGAGTTTTTAAAATCAGAAAAATCATATAACAACTCCTTCGGAACATTCCAATACACATTAACAAAGTATGGTCCGGTGGATGCCATTTATACCTGTTGCAAAAAATAATTCTTCCCAATTACAACAACACATACTTTCTAACCCAACACCCAAAAAATTCAATTATTCTTTTATCATTCACACAACAAAAAAATAAAATTCATCAATAACATATAAACACTTTCAATTCTTCCCAATTACAACATCACATAATTTCTCAAAAAATTCAATTATTCTTTTACTCAATTCAAGATAAGTATTTCCAATTAATACTACAATAACAAAAAAAAGAAAATCAAATGTTCTTTTATAAAATAACTCTCCAAACCCTAATTCTCATAATCCAACAATACAATACAAATCATCCAATTTTCCAAAAAATTCTCAACATACACCGAAATCCATCATCAAAGAACAATGTATAATCATTTAACACAACTATTAAATCAACAATAAATCTTTTCTAAACTACACTCATAAAAACCAACAAATATTTCTTACAAATTCATAAACAAAAAAAAATATGTAATTACATTATATTAAAATAACAACTAACCTCTTCTCCGAATCGATTGACTGTTAAAAGCTTTTTTTTTTATTTTTTTTTTATTTTGAGGTAAATAATGGATGGAAGGAAGTGAATTTTTTTTTTCCTCGCAGCTTCTCGCCCTCGCAGATGTAGAATGGAAATGGAGGAGAACCCGATTTTTTTTTACTTATATTTTGTTAAAAACCGTATTTTGTAAATACGTTTTATATTTTTATTTAATTAAAAAACGTATTTCTTATATACGTTTTATTTTAATTTAGTTTGTTAAAAATTAATTAATATTAAAAACCGTATTCATGAAATACGTTTTATAAAACGAAAATTGATTTTTTTTATAAAACAAAAATTGATTTATTTAGGTTTTAGGATTTCCAATTTAAATTTGGGGTTTTCTTTAAAACGTATTTTGTTAATACGTTTTATAATTAAATTGTATATACATTTTTTCGGCAATATGTTTTTTAAAAAAGTAAACAAATTTAATTTAAGGACGTATTTGCTAAATACGTTTTTCATTAAAAAAAAATACGAAAACGTATTTACTAAATACGGGCTTTCTATTTCGGTCTACCCACTTTTTTTTTTTTTTTTTTTTTTTTTGTCCACTTATTTTTCAATTTTTTTTTTAAATAAATCACCCAATAAATGCAGCGTACTAGTTTATTTAAAAGAAGTGAAAAGACATACTCAGACATACTCATACATGACACAGTTCAAATTACGGCAGCATTTTGAAACGAAGAAGCCTCGTGAGCGCAAAGTTCAGATTACCTGAAAAAAATCTCATGAGCTTAAGAGATAATTCAGACTTGCACAGCGAAGATGGATGATTGGGGGGATATAAGCGCAGAGGAACTGGACGCCCTGGAAAGAGACGCCCTTAGGCAATTGGCTGAACGAAACAATTCCTCCTCCGCCGCCACAACCAGTAACAACAGGAGCAATGACACCAAAGCGTTTTCTTTTCCCGCGAATGTTCCATCTTCTCGTTCTCCAGCCAAGCCCACATTTCACACCAAGAATTTGGCGGAGCGCGATTCTTCTTCTTCCGCTGCTGCCATAGCAAGAAATAGTCGGGGAATTAGCCCTAAATTATCTTATCCGCCGGAATATGGGAACTCTTGTCGTTCTCCGGCCAAGGCCACCTCTCACTCTCGCCCGCCAGTGGATGATGATAAGGTGGGGGTTTACTCATTTCTCCCTCAACCCCTTTCCCGTGCATCTCGTTTTATGGTTATGTTCATCTGGTTAATGGAAAGTGCTGTGTAATCTAAGTGGGCAAAGTTTTGTTTGTGACTCTATTTTAAAGAAATTCAGCTTTTCTACCCTTCTTATATATATATATATATTTTTTTTTCTAGTTTTAATTTCATCAAAGGAAATGTTCTTGAATAAGTTAATGTGAAGCTATTCCCATCTGATCATCTTTTTCTTTCACCACTATTTTATTGGAAGTCAATTTGATGAGGTAAAAATGCTTTGAATTCGTCTCATCATTTGTTTTCTGATGGAATTGCAAAAGGCAAAAATAGGAATTAATAATAAACTCAGATAACCAAAAATTAAAACCTTGGGGCATGTAAGCCGTTGTCCTTTTGATGCTTTCTGCATTAATAATTTTTTGAAATTGTTTGGGTGTGGTTACTTCATTTCTTGATTGTACCTACTCTGAAGTAGATTCTGTTTCACAGGAGATAATCTTTCTATAACTTGCAACATTATTTTTGCTCAATTTTCCAGGCGAGAGCATTGCCTTCGTCTATAGTGCCACATGCAATTGGTGAGTTACCGGTTTCACTTTTCTAGTTGTAAACTGTGCTCGTATATTTTTAACTGCATTCTTACTTTGTCTTCACCTGCACGCTGCACCCATGTGGGATATATGCTTCCTCCTAACTTAAGATGATCCTCCTAAGCAACAGCTTCAGAAAGTTATAGTTAAATTTTTTCTGCATGCCACTGGAAATATTGCTGCAAAATTTCCTTATGACAAGGTATGATTGATTATTTTCATAGACATGAATGTTTATTTCTCGGATACCGTCATTTTTCTAATTGTTAATGCTTTCTAAAAGGTACTCCTTGGAGCTTTCCACAATATTCCAAGAGCTAGTTGGAATTCGAAAGAAAGGTCTGTTCATCTTTTCATGGATTAGGCATCCAGTTGCATGGAACATTTAAAAATTTGAACCTCTCGGACGTGGACATAAAATAATAAATAGAGAGCTGCATGTTTCTTGTCTTTTATTTTTTTATTTTATAGATCTTTCTTACTTTTTTTATCTGTTACATACTTGCATTATGTTGTAACTATTAGTAGCTTGCAACTTTCTTTAATCTTTTTCAGGTTGTGGATGTTTCCTATGTCATCACTATCAACGGCAGAAAGTGTTCTTCGTGATGTCCCTAACTCTTATGTGGAGGTACTGCTTTTCATTGGGAACCTTTCAACTTATTTTTATTTTATGCATACCGTGAAGGTGTAAACAAATACATGTTCTTATCCATATCCTTCTGTGATGTAACTTACTATCATGAAGAAGTAATTTGGAAAGAAATTCAGGAATATGATGATGTATGTGATTCATGGCTGTGACGATTAAATTGTACACGACTTTCTTTTAAGTTCCAGATAGAGAATTTGGATCCTCTGGTGAGACGTGCTATTGCTGCTGCCACATCAATCCCAGATCTTCAAGGTAAATTTGTTTCTTCTGTTTGCTGTCAACTTGTAAGAGGGAAATTAGTGAGTATTTGAATACAAACAAATGTAACTGTTTAGTTGGATTCTTCAGCCAAGTGTCACCAAAACTTTAGTTAAGACAAATTGGAAGATAATATTCTGGGAGATTTTTCTAGGTATATACTATATATTATGGAGCTAATCAGCAAGTGAGGAAGTTATATTCTGGTTTAAGAATTATAATTGTCTTATTTTATTTTATTTTTTTCCTTCTCTCTTTTTGGGTGGGTTCCAGTACTTTGTCCTATGGTAGGGGCCAGGTTGGAAGTTATGTGGGTCAGTTAACTGGTTGTATGTGAAATAACTTCAGAGTTTACTTGGGTGTTATGCTACATCATAAAAAAATGTATAAGAATTTTACTTAATATAGAACATGATATAGTTGAAAGAGTGTTCTTGAAATTCCTGAGTTACACAATTGCATCTCTTTTAAATTTGTTTTTCAGGGTTTAAAGTGACATTTGAAATTTCAGCACCTTCCCGACTTCAAAGATAAACATGACAGATTGTTCTTTTGGATCTAACAACTAAGTTGTTTGTCCATCACATTTCCCACTTTTTTACTTATCAATGAACTTCCCAGTAATCTTGCCAATGACTTTATAGTTTGAAAGCTGTTCTCAAGGGACTGACATCTTCCCATTAAAATCCAAATCCTTCGAAATAATGTTTCAATGCAAATGTTTTTTTTCCCCCCACAAACTTCGCCCCTTTCTATTTTTGTTGGGGTGCCTCTTTATTTATTGTGCCCAACTTCTAAGTGTTCACATTCCATGTTCTCTACAGATCGGTATGATAAAATTCCCACAAGTATTGAAGCAAAGCTCTTGCCTTTTCAACGTGATGGTGTCAGGCAAGTATACTTTTTTGTGCAGTACAGTATTCCCCTTTGTTTCTCAATGTCATTCTGTTACTTACTCTACTGCTCTTTTTCATCAGTATAGAATTGGAATTTGCTAATTTGGCTCTTTTCAGATTTGTATTGCAGCATGGAGGACGGGCCCTTCTGGCTGATGAGATGGGGCTAGGCAAGACTCTTCAGGTGTTTATCTGTATACCTAGATATGCTTCATTTTTTTTTTATTTTTTTTTTCTTGTGNAAGAGAAATTTACTCATAGTATTCTGTAGTTACTTTGCTAGTTTCACTTAGAAAAAACTAGTTGAATTGCGCATAAAATGTTATGAAACTGTAGTTTTTTGAGATAAAAACCATCGTTTGCTGTAGTTGAATTATTTCGGTTAGACAGTTACTGGATATTAGGACTCTCTAATTATGTACAGAAATTTCTGTTTGTATTCAACAATGTTTAGGCATTTGGCAAATCAAAATAAATCACGTTTCAGGCCATTGCAGTAGCCTCTTGCATTCGTGAAGCATGGCCAGTTCTGATTCTTACTCCGTCTTCCTTGCGCCTTCACTGGGCTTCTGTAAGTGAACTGGTTGGTATACCATTGCCTAGAAATGGTTGTGCATTCACATTGAAATCTGCTGTTTTCATGCAGATGATTCAACAGTGGCTGAATATTGCCCCATCAGATATACTGGTATGCTTATTCTGATGTTTTTTTATTTGTTTTGACTGTGAAGCAAATGGGTTTTGGTTAGTGGTAATTGGTCCTTTCATTAGTGTTAAATTTAACCCCGGATGCCGGATCCTCATGTGTGTGTGTATTTATCTATATATCTTAATTTTATACTTCATTGAAACCTTTTGTCATGTAATAAAGCGTAATACCTCAGATTTGATCTGTATATAACGTACCGGAACCTCAAAGAAGTGGAATTTGAATTACTTGAAATACCAAGTCATTTGGCACTATGCAGTATTCTTCAAGTTGATTTATGTATACTTCTCATTCTACACTTGTAACTTGTCAAGTTTCAAATTGTTAAATGTCACTCTTAGCTTTGTTGGCGGACGCCATCCCCTATACTTCATGGAATGTACACATTGTGATCCCACCATCTTTATGATCTAGAAGATTATGAGCATGTTCTCTTCATTGTAATTCTGCAGCGCCTCATCAAATTTGCATGATATCATAACTATCATTTGCTGTCTGGTACATTGTCAAACTATGAACGTAAAGAATTAGGGTGCGTTATATGTGTGTGTATTCTATGCACCATTAGTATGGTTTAGAATTGCAATAGTAGTTTCCTGCCTTACATCTTGTAAAACATAAGTTTGAGATTTTTTTTTAAATGTCAATATCTTGTATTTAGAGTTGTTAAATGAAATGAGCTGCTCATAAGCTCGGCTCGGCATAAATGAGCTGAGATTGAGCTCTTTTAAAGCTTGTTTGTGGCGGCTCTGTAAGGCTCGTTAAGGCTCGAAAAGATGATTTTTATATAATTTTCTGTAGTTAAGCTAGTTAAAGCTCGATTTCGACTCAAGCTCAGCTCAGTAATATTGATAAACAAGCAGAGCTTGAGCTCGATTATAAGCTCGTTAAGTTCACGAGCCGAGCCGAGCTCGGCTCGTTTACACCCCTATATACTTATACATTATTCCCTGCTACATAAAAGGAAATAAAGACCCTAAAAACTAATCGCAAGCGTCATTCTGTCAATTGTTAAAAATCTAACAAGCAAAAAGTGTACCTTAAATGAAGGAAAGCAGAAAATGAATCAAATAGTTAAACACAGATTGATTTTTGCTGAAGTAAGCATTTAATCAAATTTTCCTTCATTAAGTAATCATTACAACACTTCCTACGACATTATAAAAGATTAATCTGAAGAAGTTCAAACAATCAATTTGTTTCAAAGAAGTCCATGCAGGCAGCAAGGTTGAAATTCTTTCAACCCTAGAAGTTTAGATATGAGGATACTTATAACTTATTTTAAATGAACTCTTCCTGCTTGACCCTTTCTAAATTTACTTGGTTCTCCTGTCCCTCCCTCGCCCCTCCCCTTTGTTTTCCCTGTTTTATTTATTTATTTATTTTTAATATTGTTGGGGCAGAATTTATTTAACTTTAATATCTAATGTTGGACCGTGGAATGATATATACTCCATGTTTATATTGATGAATGTTTACTTGGGGGAGGCAGATTTGCTTAGGTTCCTTCTTTTTGCTCAGGTGGTTTTGTCTCAGTGGTGTGGTTCAAATAGAAGCGGATTCAATATAGTGCCATCAAACACTAAAAGGCCCGTGAATCTTGATGGGCTTTTTAACATCATATCCTATGATATTGTACCAAAGTTACAAGACACACTTTTGGCTTCAAATTTTAAGGTAATAGTCTGAAACGCAGTGTTATGTGTATTATACTGGTGCTTATTCGTGTTGTATAATTTCAAATTACAGACATTGGATTGTTGCACTTCTTAATATTAGACTTTTGTTGCTGCTATTTCTGCATATTTGCTAGTGAATTTTGACATTAAATGAGGAGTTAAGTTATTTCGTATTTAGTTCATTGTCATGTAATTTTTTCTTGAGTGAATATATAACACGGTGACTATGTTTTCTTACCCCTTAGAAGCTTGTATTCATGTTTATCACACAAAAGTGTGAACATAACATGCTGCAGGTTGAGTGTAATTTTATGTTTCAATTTTTATTTTGCATTTTATTCATACTATATTCTGTCCCAATTTATTTTTTAGGGTTAGATAAGTTAGACGATTCTGAGAATTGGATGACTGAAAGTAGTGCTTGAGAGTTGTAGTGCAGTTAGTTTTAGTGAGAGGATCTGTCCTATTTCGAGGTTTTATGTAAAGGAATTACATTAAGTAATTCAGGGTAAATGGTATATATATATATATAGTTGAATGAATTCCGAATCTTCCCAAGGGGATGCTAGCTCTTGCTGCTTCTCTCAGATGGGGAGAGCAGTGGCTTAGTAATTATCCAGGGCATACCAATTCCAGTAGCTCCATCCTGGCTATGCCGAGTGGAACTTATATATATATATATATAGGTCATCACTTGGTTTTGCCAGTGCAAATTCCAGATACAAACTGCTGTCTTTTAATTATATGAATGAAAATCCAAGTTCTCTTCATTTGTACGCTGCATGTGGCATAGTTGGGTAATCACACAAGTGCATAAATTTATTACTAATCCATTAAGACAACCTTTTCCAATGACCATGTTACTAGTGATACAATTATGTGAGTCCTAGCTCAGAAATACTGTCTATGCTTCAATTGTAGTTGATTAGTTTCAACTTTTAACCAATCATTATATGTCTATTCAGGTTGTGATAGCAGATGAATCTCATTTCTTGAAGAATGGCCAAGCAAAACGGACAAACGCGTCCCTTCCTATACTCCAGGTGATTTTCCAGTCATACATGAATATTCTTATCCTTGATAGACTTGACAGTGTTATGCAGCAGGAATGATGCAACTGTTAGTTTTGTTTAGTCCATCCTTGCCTACGGCCTAAGGGCACGTTTGGGAATTTGGGAAAGGGTGGGAATTGTGAGGAAAAGGCGTGAAGTCTCACCTAATATGTGCGTTTGTAATTTTTGAAATGAGCCCATTGATTATTTGAGGTCCGGTAAAAAATCCTTCAAATTGAGGAAATTGGATTCACTCCACGGGAGGTTTTATTCCTACTCAGTGCTTACGTCTTATCACCTTTGTAGAAATCTCCATCTCGCCCTTAAAAACGCCTTCTGCTCGAAGTCGACGTACCGGAACTAGCAGGTAAACCTTTATAAAAAATTGTTCTTAATGATAAATGGGCTTGTGTAGATCTCATCCCCAAAAGCTAGCTCAAAGGGATAGGGTGCCTACCCCACACTTATACATAATAACAACCCAATAACTAATTGATGTGGGACAAACATAACTTCTAACAGCCGCCCTTTATGCATGCCGGCCAAACCAAATGGGCTGGGTCCAAACCCAACATCGCCTCCAAACAAACAAAACCTGGGTGCTTTGATACCATAGCAAACGGGCTTGGAGAAAACTCATCCCCATAAGCTAGCTCTGAGGGAGAGGGTGCCCAACTCACACTTGTAGATAATAACAACCCAGTAACTAATCGATGTGGCACAAACATAATTTCTAACACTTACTGTGTTAAAAGAAATCGTTATTCTGCACAAACCTTAGCCAACGGCTTGCTGAGGCGAGGTGAGATTTCTATGTTTGACATTTATGAAGACGAGTTCAATCTGGGAAGTCATGAAAAAAGCAAAGAAAAGAAAAAACTGCCAAAAGTCTTTTCTGACTTTTATCTTACTTTTCCTTCTTTATATTTGCAGTCTCGGCATTGCGATTTTAAAGGCCAACTCTAATCAGTTTTTGTTGCGAATATCTTCACAGAAAAAGTCCTTTGTCAGAGAAATTTAAAATTAGCAAATGAAAGCTCCAAATTTCTGTAGAAGTGATCAAGGCAGAAAAAGGGGAAAGATATCTTTGTAATTTTCTGCCAATGACAACTAGATAGGAATTGGGAGATGGAGCCATACGTACAGTACTAATCACCTATACCTGATCGGCCTCATCAGGGGTTTAATCCCATCACTTTTCCCAAATGAGGCCTAAATGCCTAAGGTGGGATCAAAGGCACTAATCTCTTATAGGATATTTATGACACAAGGGGAAGTTGAAAGAGTAGAGATTAGAGAGCTATATCTGTTGTTTGAACGTTAAATTTTTGTCTGTGCTTCTTTCTCTTTGTAATTCTATCCCATTGCGATCCACATGCATTATGAATCTATTGTTTTTATAAAATAATGANTGTGTTTGCTTGCAGCTGGAAGCATTGTATCCTAATGTGTATAGTAATGTTCATGACTATGGCAACCGTTATTGCAAGGGTGTAAGTCGAATCTGGCATGTCTTTTGGTTTTTTTCATTTTAAGATTTTAGTATTCGTTTAATTTATGTGTAAGCTGAGTTCCTTCATAATCTTTGTAACATGATTTTTTCAGGGAATATTTGGACTCTATCAAGGTGCAAGTAATCACGAAGAGCTGCATAATTTGATCAAAGCCACACTCATGATTCGTAGGCTCAAGAAAGACGTTCTTTCCGAGCTTCCGGTGAAACGTAGGCAGCAAGTGAGTGATTGTTTATTGCCCAGAGACATTCACTTATGTCTTTCCTAATCAATAATCACTCCGAATTTGTACTTAAACACAGTTGAGGATTCAGTGAAGATAAGCTCTAGTACATAAAATAAATTCCACAAATACACTCCCAAGGATCACCCAAAATGTATACACAGTGTCATCAATGGGATGCTTGCTTAATCTAGTGCATGTTTAATAAATTCCACAAATGCACTCCCAAGGATCACCCAAAATGTATACACAGTGTCATCAATGGATGCTTGCTTAATCTAGTGCATGTTTGGTAGCACTTTTGTAAAAGTCCATTTATTAAATGGGCTTATGCAAATTGGACTTTTCCATAAGTGTTCATCATTTACTTCTATAGAATGGACCTTTTGGAGAAACAATTTATCCATAGTCCATTCTTAATTTAGTGCAAAACATAAATTATTTATTTAAATGGAATTTTGCATCCAAAAGTCCATTTGAGAAGTGTTTCCAAACAAGTTCCTAATCTCCTAATGAATTTAGATATGATCTGACCTAATCTGTTAGTATGCCCTTCGAGTTTCACCATAAATGTTGATCAGTCTAAGCTTGTTCATGAAAATATCAAATATTCAAGCCGTATGTCAGTGAGTTGTTGAGACGTAGGAATATATTTAGCTCTGATAATACTTCCATCCAACTTTTCTGGTGAAAGTGTGTCTACATCCATCTCTTTGTTTGATTATGGTCGGCTAGCTTATGGGCCTTGGTGATGGTTATATTTCTGTCAGGATCTATCAGAATGTGGATGTTATTATGCTAATATTTTACGCTTGGCTTTCACCTCTACTGCTTGCAACTATTGATTGTTTTATAGTGCATGATGCACTATATTACCCATCACACATTAGAGTAGAATATGTGTTTGACGTCTATCATCAATTTCCAATCCAAACATGTGCCAAAAGCTTTATTTTTCTATCGTCATGTTTTGCAGGAACAACTCCCGTCTAGCTCTTTATTTAAATACAATATGCTTTGTTTGGTTAGCATTCGGCAGAAAGCACTTCCAGAAACACCAATGAATACTACCTTTTATGCTTCATGATGCATTTCTCCTCTAGTTTCCCCTAATCACATTTTCCACAACTTTTCCCTGACTCCATTCTTTCCTCAATCACTGACCAACTGTACCCCAGTCAATTTTTTTTTCAGCTTCTTGACTGCTTTGGAGTTGACCTTTTTTGTATGCTCTGTTTCACTCTTTCTTGCAGGTTTTCTTGGAGTTAAAGGACGAGGACATGAGACAAATTAATGCACTTTTTCGCGAGGTGATATGAATTCTTTTGTTTATTGGTTCTTCTGATGAGCCTTTGTGACAATCAGAAGAGATTATGTTAGATGCATGTTTTTATTTAAACCACAATCACAATTTATTAGATGCATTTTGTAACTCGTAACCTTTTTTTTTCTTTATTTATTACAAGCATTTCATAGTTGTTTATTCCTGTATGGTACTTCCTGAATGAATTCTGGTTTCTTCAATGTTCTAACTAAATGAGATAGTCTTATTGATTATTATTGTCTACAGCTAGAGGTTGTAAAAGGAAAAATTAAAGCATGCCAGTCAAAAGAAGAGGCTGAATCACTCAAGTTTACGGAAAAAAATCTTATTAATAAGGTAGGACTGCCACAGGATTTCTCTATAAGTTCTTTCTACAATTTCAAATGATTATATCCTTGTTTGCATGCCCATCCGCTTTCGTTTTAGTTAAGTATGTTGTATGTATGTACATAGTGCCTGGGTGATATGAGATCAACAGAAGTGAGAATGGATGTCAGCCATGGGTTTTGAATCAACTTTTGAACTTTTAATATCATTTTTCTTATGATACCGTTTTCATAATTGCATGTATTGACATCTAGTGGAGCTGCTGTTTTAGATGCTGGCAAGCTAGCTTCAACAATATGGAGCATAGAATTGTGGTTGTGGATTTGCATGCTGATCATATACAGATTTTGTACATTGTAAACCAAACTATTATGTTAACCTACCATGCAAAGCATGTTTACAATTTTTGATCCAGAATAGCAACAGTGCCGGAATATCTGTTGATTCCATCATTTCTCACTAATATGTTAATGCAATTTGCCATCTAAACTTTGCATGTTTCTCTTTTTTGTCTTCTCAGTTTAGAAGAAAATAAATAAGTAGATATGCATATACATGTATCTTGTTACTTTTATATTCTGTTAATAGTCCATATCTACAATGTGACTTGCTTCTGTAGAATACAGAGGAACATAATATTTTTTATTTTTTTTCCTTTTTTCGGTGTACTTTTTGGATTATAAATACAAGTCTTTGATTTTCTTCCTCATTTATAAAATTAAACTTTACTAAAAAACAAATCTTTAATTTCTTAGTTTCATGGTGCTGTGGTAGATAAGTTTATGAATATACAAATATAATATGTACATATTTGAATATATTTTCTGAAGTGACATAGTTGGAACCTAAGTAAAGTTTAGAAGTAGATGGTGATAAAATTTTAACTCTACATTCTATATAACTATGGAGTATGGAGCAATTATGATATTTTAAAGTTAGAAGCACATAAATAATCAACTCAAACACTTAACTTTTTCAGTTTGACCTAAGTTTAGTTATGTATATTAAATTATATTTCGAAGAAAGTATTGATTCTTTTTATGTCTTGTTTTCCAGATCTACACTGAGTCAGCAGAAGCCAAGATTCCTGCTGTTCTGGACTACTTGGGAACCATAATTGAGGTATAAGATATCAACAATATCAGTTTTGCTATGGAGCCATTAGATGGCACGACTTATGGAGCCATCCACACTTATTCACAAATAGTGTATTGACACGTGTCCTACAATAAATACACTTTGGACAGGTGTCAATACATTAAGTGATGAATGACTCCATAAGAAAACCATCCGATGGCTCCATAGAATTTCTGTCAACCATATATCCCCAGGCCTTTCTTTACCATTGACACCAAATCCGAAAATGAATCTAAAAATTCGTTAGGTTCATTCCATCTCATAACAGTATTTGTTATCATGTGACTTTATGAGGAATGTTGATCATGGTTTTGAACTAAGTTTTTTCTGACTAGAATTATTTTCTAGTCTTAAATATGGTTTCTCTATTACTAAAAATTGTATCAGTAGTTCAGTGATGTACTTTGAGGCTAATTAATAAGGCCGTGTGAGGCAGATATTCTAAGTTTCACAGTGATTTTGGAATCTGATGTTAGGCTTATCACAAGTTTTTATTTGAAGAAAAGAAATTATAGTATTGTTATTATTATGGTTTTCAGTCTGCTTTATTGTGCCAGCCCATATCTGTCTTGCAGTGGCATGGTTTCTCTAGTATTAAGCTCATTGTGAATTTGGAGTAATATTTCAGTTTGGTGCTTTAATATCATGGACGCACCCAAGTAAATTTGGATAAAACCATTTTTAAGGAAAATAAAATTAAAGTTCTCATAATAGGGGTGTGACTGTTTAATTTTATTTCTTTGGTTTTTCTAGGTCGTATTTGTTGTGCTTTAGGCTAATTCAATTAATCTGACATCCATTTTGTTGTGTTTGTGTAGCTGTTTGTACTCACCTCTTTTTCATCCAATTGTTGCTTGTTTAGATTCTGTCCAAAATTGCCTTCCATGTTTTCTGACATTTCTTTTGCTAGTTTATGTGTGTGATCTCATTGTTGTGCACTAAGTTGTTCAGGCAGGCTGCAAGTTTTTGATATTTGCGCATCATCAACCTATGATTGACTCAATACACAAGTTTCTTCAGGTACAGTCCTATATTTCCAATATAATGATGTCATATGTGCCCTCATGCCATATTTACATGTCCATTGTGATAATATGTTTCAGAAGAAAAAGGTTGGATGCATAAGGATTGATGGCAGCACTCCAGCAGCATCAAGACAATCTCTTGTAACGGAATTCCAGGAGAAAGATTCAGTGAAAGCTGCAGTGGTATTGCTCCTTTTTTCTTTCCTTTTTTTTTTTATATATGTTGTTACTTCTTATTTTCCTCTGTGCGAGATGTTTTTCAATTATGGTTGTGCAGTTATCCATCAAAGCTGGAGGTGTTGGCTTAACACTCACTGCAGCAAGCACAGTGATCTTTGCAGAATTATCTTGGACTCCAGGGGACATGATTCAAGCTGAAGATCGTGCTCATAGGATTGGTCAGGTATGAAAAAATCATAATGGAAGTAGGCTTTATTATGGGGACTCGAAATTCTGGTTCTGCTGCTGAAGTTAGCTCTGATACATTTTTATATTTCGTGGATTCTGGCTATCTAGATTCTGATGGCTTAAGATTCTTGGGCTGTTTTGAGGATGATCTGAGACCTGTGGTTTTTTGAACTTTATGGAAATTTTTTGTTTCATTGTGTTTTCATTGGAAGTTGTTTTCTCGACAAAATAGTGTTCAATATCCTCATTTCTGGAATTTCTGATGCAAGTTCTTTTGGATGAGTTGATGAGAGAACTGCTGCTTCCTTTTCATAGGTCTCATCAGTCAATATATACTACCTGCTAGCAAATGATACTGTCGACGATATTATATGGTACTTTCCTTTTTCCACTTCCTTAGAGATGCACTATGTAGTTGCATGACTTACCGGTTTATTTATGAAAACAAAATGTATATTCGACATAGCAATAACTTGGATGACTTCTTTCAGGGATGTCATTCAGAACAAATTGGAAAATCTTGGACAGGTACTTTGTCCTTCTAAATTTGTGTTTACTGTTGTTCATGCTATTGCACTCTGACACATCAGGTAAACCGTGATGAATATAGGAGTTGCATGTGTTATTATGATACTCTTTACTTGTATATCCCTCATGATATTGGTGAATTTATATGCAGGCGATGAGTATTTTCAAAGAAACATCTATCTTCTTAAATATTCATCACTTAAATGCATAATTATCCTTATATATATCATATTTAAGAAAGAATATGCAAGTAACAGGTGGAGAATAACATGTTCATATTCGTCACTTGTGACTCTTATATTATCAATCATCACATACATGCTAGATCAATAATGCATCACGGACCCAGGCCTATCACATAAATTGCCTGTGTTTAATCACTAGCATTTTCCCTTAATTTATATTGTTCTAATTTTGGAAAGAAATGTAAAATGCTACCAGCCGTCTTTAATGACATGTTGTACGTTAATCAGTGTGGGAATCTGCAGTGCTATGTTTCAGTGTTTTGTTTGCTATAAATTTGGACTTTGTGAGTTGCAAGTCAAAAAGTATGACATTTCACAGTATTTTACACTCATATTTATTAAAAAAAGTATGACATGCCTAACTGTATGCCACACTTCCTAGCGGCGTTCGTGTATTTTATTATTCAGATATCCAAGTATTGGATTCTTGGAATGCAATCAAACTTAGCGCATATGTTTATTTCTATTCCTTAAAATTGTGGACTTGAAATGAGTATTTGCTTTGGTGGCTATCCATAACGGTTTATTGGTACCCCAATTTCACCTATGTATACGAACATAAGCTGATTGTTTGCATTGGCTGGGCAGATGCTCGATGGACATGAGAATTCCCTTGAAGTTTCAGCTGATCTACCACAAAGCAGCCCTATGAAACAGAAAACACTTGATAACTATGTAAAGCGCTGTAGTACCTCTTACTTTGATGAGGAGCCCAAGCACAAATACCCCAGGAACTGAACTTAGTCTCTACTTGCATACGGATATTCGTATTAGCAAATTGTGTCGGCACTCTGCTGGTGAAAAGTTTAAATATTCTTAGTCTCTACTTTGTTATCGCTTTGGACTGTTGGGGTTATATAGATGGTGCTCCATGGCAGTACTTCAATAAGGTTAGACACTGTCCTATGTATGTTTACATCAAATTGGGAAAAGTATGATCTATACTATTATAATTTTAAAAGGAGAAGTGATTTTATAAAAAATTGCACAGACTTAAAGGTTTGCGTTTAGTATATATATTTAATGGTACAATTGTAATCATAAGCAAGTATTCCGATATAAGAAAGTTTTTATCTATAAAAAAATAATTAAAACACAAAAAAAAACTTTAATTATACATTAAAATAATAAAATAGATACGGCCTAAAATAGCATAAACATCTCAAGTTCATGCGAGCATTTTCAGAAGTTGTCCTTTCATATAATTATCAACCAAATCAAAGACTCCTCTTTTTGTGAAGAGGAAAGAAAAAGAAAAAGAAAAAGAAAAAGCTTTAGGAATGACCAATTTCTAAAGAGCAACCAAACAATTTCACATTGGAGGAGACCGATTTCATGGTGTTGTTGCTCAGTAATTCTACGATGCCATTAAATGAAAGTCATTTTCGTTAAAACAAGTAGTTACATCTTTCTATTTTGTATAGAAAAAATAATAAAGCAATTGAAATTATTACGTATTAATTCACTTAAAAAAATGCAAATGACGCACGGGAAGTAATAAAATTATAAAGAAAATTATTCATAGGTATTTTTTTTCTTCCATATTTACTTTACTTTTGTTTTTTTTAATTGCAATTTCTAATCCATGTATTTTAACATTATTATGTTTTTGCATAATGAATAGTATGGATTATGGATGAGTCAGATGTCCAAATTAATTGAACTTTTAAGAAGAAAAATGGGGAGAAGAAAAAGAGAGAATAAAAAACGTGGAAAGAAATGAAGATAGAGAAGGAAGAAAATGAAGGGAAAATTACATACATATATACCCCTATAGATATATTTACATATATACCATCGGTGGAAAATTTAATCAAAAGTAATTGAGTAGTGGTCTTTTTTTCATTTTTACGAGATTATGCTTCAAATTAGTAGATCCGTTACTCTCTCTCCATATATTAATAATGGAGCAGAAGGCGATAATCTCGCCTGGAAACCGATAAATCCAATAAAAAAAAATGCCAATGGATGATTCGGTACTACTTCCCAGGGCACAGCTGGTTCAGATGAACTTCCCTTTGATAAGGATTCCGCCCCCGATCTCGAAACTCTCAGATTTTTTGAAACATCTACCCTGAAGAGAGAACCAGATCCCAGCTTTTCCCACTTTGTGACACATTAGATTGATTCCGCCAGAGTGAGATCACACTACCCTTTCCGGATCCTACTTTAAAAGAAAAGTAGAGCAGAGAAATGGTACCTGGAATGGGCGAAAACGTTCTATCAAACCAGAGTCTTTCTGTCCTGGAAGTCCAGCCCTTGGCTACACCCCACTCCATAGACAGTACTATATTCTTAATCCGGATATGCAAGGATAAGGATTCGAACTGATGTACCAAAAACCATACCTCTTAGTTCGATACCATACATTATCGACCTTTGGTATGGACTTACGCTCCTAGTTCGCCTNTTTTCATATTCTGTTTATTTTTCAGGAACATGACTGATGTGAATTACCCTATCCACATGCCGTCCGAGTGATTAGAGCCCTACATTTGGATCCAGTTCCCTTTTGTTCAATACATTACCTAACGACTACGATGCTAGCTACATATGCAGAACCAGTTTTCCCTATTGACACGAGCCAAACATGCAGTGGGGTTGATGCTGAAGTCATTGGAAAAATCAATCCACCGACTGGAAGAGTGAGGTCAGGACATCGGCGACAACAAAGACTTAAACCAGGATGAGAGTCTCGGGTAAAAAATAGGTGCAACAAATGTGGTGAGAAAGGGCATAATGTAAAGACATGTTCAAATCCGAAGAAAGTGAAACAAAATTGGTTTGATGTGTTTACTTAATGTTTAAGTTTTTATAATATTACTGATCTTTCCGTTATGGTTGTTTCGTTATTCCTTACTTTTGGTATATTTGTATAGGAGTATTTTATAAAATAAATGAATAGTGTAATTCAAACATATATAAGTTGTACATAAAAGAATATAGGGCCAGTGATTATTTGGTACATTTATGTGTCTTATGAGTATAAATAAACAATAAATAAGTAACAATCATATACTCGAGTTGGTTTTCTAAAAATATGTTGGTATAACTATCTTAGTAGTAGGAGTGGACACCAAGTACACGGATGTTTACAACACGGTTTAATATACATTAGTTAAACACGTATGTGTGCTTATGTCTATATTTTATGTTGACAACACGGTATAATATACGTTAGATAAACACATTACTTAATGTAATATACATTAGTTAAACACGTATGGGTGCTTATGTCTCTATTTTATGTTTACAACACGGCATAATATACGTTAGGTAAACACATTACTTAGAGTATTTATAATATACGTTAGATAAACACATTAATTAAAGTATGTAATATACATTAGTTAAATACGTATGTGTGCTTATGTCTCTATTTTATGTTTATAACACGGCATAATATACGTTAGGTAAACACATTACTTAAAGTATTCGACGAGTTCTCTGTGTTTACAAATCTTTGTAATATTTGATAGTACTTTCTGTTTAAGTAACGTTATATTTAATCCCTTTTCAGAATTGTTTATATGTTGTTTATCTTATGTATAACTATACGGTTAATAATAGAGAATTGTCAGATCATGTTTATCTAATGTATATATACAGTATATCTAAATATATATTTGGTGGTTGGACGATTTTTTTTTTTTCCGAATTCAAAATGTTGATTAACCTAATTTTTGCTCTACCGAATTTCTTTCTATTCCCAATCGGGATCGTAACCTTTTTCTACCGAATTCAAATTCTTTATATGTTGTTTATCTTATGTATAACTATACGGTTAGTAATAGAGAATTGTCAGATCATGTTTAAATGTATATATACAGTATATCTAAACATATATTTGGTGGTTGGACAATTTTTTTTTTTTTCGAATTCAAACTATCGATTAACCGAATTTTTGCTCTACCGAATTTTTTTTTTCTATTCCCAATCACCTTTATGGTTGTTTAGTTCATGTATATATTTAGTATAATTGTATCATGCGTATAATATATATGAAAAAAAAGAGCTAGTATAGTTATAACGTATATAAGTTGTACATCTAATAATATGTTTTGTTTACGTTTGGGTAACTGTTGTGAGTGAAACAAACTTAGTTCCACGTTGATACATATTGTTTCATTTGTGGTTTAAAAAAATATGTTGGTAAAACTACATGGATGTTTAATACACGGTGTAATGCATTAGTTAAACACGTTAATACTGATGTGTAATATCCAATATGTGCATATGTCTCTGTTTATGTAAACTTAAGATCGAATATGAAAACTGGAAGAAACAAACAGTTTCCAACAGTGCAGTTTGATTGGATAACCTCGTGCAACTAAAAAATTAAAAAAGCACAATTTTCATACATTAAAATTCAAAAGACCAAAGTGAAAACAATCCAACAAAACATAAGGCCAATAGTAACAACATTGTCTAACTCTCCGTACACTAAAGACAAAAAGTATTCAATCAAAAGGTAGTCAGATTCTAACTAACAGACATGAGCTTTGCACGCTCTACATCATCAAGCATCCCAGGAGATTCATCATTGCGCTCACACGAATTTTCTTGCTTCATACGACATGTTGATAGAGAAAGTATGAGTACCTCATCCTCTCCGTGTCTGGAAAGATCAAACTAAGTGATGAAATGGGGTAGCCACAATGTTGGATTAATTGTACATATATATACATAAGATAAACAACATATATACATTATTTGATTCTGCGATAACCTTATAAAATGACAACAAAAATTGTATATATATATATATATATATATATATATATATATATATATATATATACATAAGATAAACAACATATAAACTTTTATCAAATGCAATATACTTATAACATGACAACAAAAACTGAACACACACACACACACACACATATATATATATATGTACACATAATATAAACAACATATAAACATTGATGAAATTCAATATACTTATATAACATGATACCAATATTTGACGACACCAAAATCCTAGAAGACGACGGTGGTGTTGGATAGTCGGGTTCAGTGCCTCCATCAACGTCCTTGACGACACCACAATCCTAGAACCAATAAATTTGGCCAATTAGGAGAACAACAAGAAGACAGACTCTGCCGTCGGGCTCGCTGGACGCTATCAGTTGGCCAGAAGTCGTCTACTGGCTCCTATTCCTAAAATAATCAGTGATCCTCTTCGGTGAGGATGACAAGGCAAGGTTGTACTGCCTCAAGTTCGTCCTCAACGTCCGGCTTTCAAGGTTGACGACATCGACATGACCAAGGGCAATACCATCAATAAACATAAATTCGGATATCCCCAAATCCAAGCATGAACCTTCCAAATCCTTAACAAAGGACTAGAACATCGATGACCTCAACCTCGCCTCGTCAGAACATCGATGATTTGTGTTAGGAGTTTTTTTTTTTTTTTTTTTTT
>BKCP01006317.1:60144-78907 GCA_008636005.1 Striga asiatica
AATCACACCGATCAGTTGAAAAAAAAAATCGATCGTCTTGTTTGTGAAATTGATCATGAAATAGCCGCTGACCCAAAACTCTTGAGTATACTCATGTTTATTTATTTTTTTAGTGATCAATTACGAAATTATAGTGTTTTTTTATTTTTTATTTTTTTAATTTGAGCTTTCATTGTGTTGCATTGATTCATAATCTGGTTATGGTTCATGAACACTGAGGTATATTCATATTTAATCTATATTTTTATGGTGATCAGGTACGAGATTATTGGGTGGTTTTAATTTTTGTAGCAGCATTAGCCATTAAGACGACTGGACACGGCACGAGAAGATTCGGAAGACGATGATTTTTACAGATAATTCGCCGAACATTCTGCAAATACTGTGTTGAAAACAGTAAAATATACGGAAGATAAACTGGAAATAAACAACTCCAGATCAGTTGGAGTTGTGGTCGATGGATAAAAGTATTCATTTGTCTCAGTTAAATCGTGGAATCATTATATAACTATTATTGTTGTCGATGGTACTTTCCTTAGTTCTACGTATGGAAGTATGACAAGATCGGGATTTCAGAGGGAATGTGCTTTGGCAGTGGCGAGATGAGCTCTGTTTACGGCCACGTAACTGTGACGGTGGGGATTTCAGTTCGGATTATCTGAGTTTTGACACTAATTTGATGTTTGTCTGAGAAATCAAATATTTGTCAAATAAAATCAATATATTCGTCAATGGCTTGTGTGTGATAATATTTTGTTTACCTATCGTTTATGTTCAGTATAGCTTATTATGCTTATGTGTGATCTGATTTTCTTTTGTTTATTTAACGTTTATGTTCTGTACATAAAAATGATGAAGATAGATAAACAAATACAAGTAATATACTTCAGTTTACAAAAGTATATATCATGTTTCAAGATATACGTAATATATACTATTTGTTTATATGTTACCAAACATATCTTAATATACTATTTGTTTATATGTTAGCAAACATATCTTAAAAAGATATGTTTGCTAACATATAAACAAATAGTATATATTATGAAATTGAATTGTATGTTATGTTTTATCTCATTTGTGTTGTTTATATGTTGTTTATCTTATGTATAACTATACGGATAATTTACATGCATTTTACATGTTGTTTATCTTATGTATATATACAGTATATCTGAACATATTTTCACGATCAACTTTCCACTAACTCAATTTTCTTAGATTACACAGACGATGCTGACCTGGATCATGTACATTAGATCCTGGTTGTCGAGTATCGGGCGAATCGAGGTCGAGGTTTTGTTTTGTGATCTATTATGGCTTAAGAAAATCTTGGTTATGATGTTTGATGATGACAAAAGACAAAGTTTAGTAGATATCTTGAAAATTTTGCTATGAAACAATACACATGTATACTAAAAATAAACATTAGATAAACATGTGCATAATCAAACAAGTTTTAGAATATAAAGTTGGTCAATTTGCTAGAAAACAACTTATATACTAAAAATAAACATTAGATAAACATGTGGTTCTTCATACAACAGCAATGTATACTAAAAATAAACATTAGATAAACATGTGGTTCTTCATAAAACTTGAATATCAACCATTCTGAAAACTCGTTCAATAATTTCAATTTCTCCTCAACGAGACAACCAAACTCAACTTTAACATCAAGAATCAAGATCTTCGCATCTTAATTCAGCTAAAATCGAATAAGAACACACAGTAAACTCAAACCTTTCAACTTTTCACAACCCAAGCTCATAATAAAAAAATCAATATAAAAACCTTATTCAAGCCTGAGACTCAAACTTTAGCATCAATTAATCAAGAAACAATAATCCTACATTTCCATTGGACCTAAAAACATAAAAAAAAGTCACATAAACAAAAAAAAAATAAAAAAGCTTTAAAAAACTAATTTTAGGATGAGCCCCGTCATTCATCTCGTTTCACATAATCCTCGCATCTGAAAACATGATTACCCCCTTGAAGAACATGAGACACACTTGATCTCCAAACAAACGTGCAAATCCTTTCCCTTTTTCCCCCTTTTTTCTTGTGGCCCCCTTACCCGGGAGAGATCATCATGTTGGCCCGTGCCTGGCCCGCATAGCTGCCCTTCTCGTCGTACCCGGCGTTCCCATAACAACAATCTACATCGAGTAGAAATCCAGAATTTAGCCCACCGCCGTGCGCCAACCGCGAGAAAAAAAAAATGGCATAGAGACTTGGAAGATGATCAATTTCACTGCCATGGAGGTTTTTTTTTTTATTGTTTGAATGAGAGATGAAGTTTTTTTGGGGAGGGATGTTCTATGCACTAGATTCGAGATTTGGAGAGAGATGCAGATTTTCAGTTCTTTTTTTTGGACGGTTGAGTGTAAAGATAGAGAGTAAATCACGTTTCTCGATAATCTTGTAAGAAGAGTTTATTTGTGTGTATTTTTTTTTTAAATTTCCACCAATGTCGGAATTAAATATGCAATTAACTGGACTTAACGATTAATTAGACCAAGCTTAACCGCACTAATTCTTATTTTAATTATTAAATCACGTACTTATGATGAAAATGTTGTCAGGTCGTATAATTGATATTATTTAGTTTATGGAAGGCAAAACGTGTAAATTTCTCGAAAAAATGAATGAAACTGTCACACGGTTTGGTTTACCCATAATATGAAATAATTTGGAATAAATAAAAAGTAAAAAAAATGTCAAATTGACTGACCCAAAAAAGACATTTAAGGGCAGGGGCGAAGCCAGAAATTTTGGTTGCTGGGGTCGGGACAAACCCATAATACTAACTTTAAGGTTGTTTCACTTATTTTATTTTATTCATTTTTTTGATATTTTATGAAAACGACGTTGTTTCACTTAACTTTTTTGTAATTAAATGAAGTTCAAAACGACATCGTTTTATAATCAAATTAAAAAAAAAAAAGAAACCTTCTACCATTCATCTTCTTCCCCCTCCCTGCGCACAAATTTTTTTTTTTGCCTTATCTTGCACCCAGAAAATTATATTAACATAATAATCTATACTTAGCAGTAAAATTTCAGCCTGGGCAGTTGCCCAGGCTCGCCCATATATAGATCCGCCCCTGCTGCCGGGGTCTTATTATTTTTTTAATGGGTCTTACACGGTGAAATTTTGTTACGTACAAGTGGTTCAACGCAAAGCGTCGGTGTCGGACGACCCCAGCCACTGAACGTAGCTTCGCCACTGTTTAAGGGCATAAAATAAGGAACAATATGGTGTGTGTGACTTAATACTAAGAGCATGCATTAATGTAAAAAAATTTTAAAAAAGACAAAGAATATCATTATTTCTATTATGACTGAGCTTAACAGTAAGGACAACAAATCAAACCCATTAACTTGACTAATTTTGAGTTCAACTTATCAGAGGTGAATATATTTTGCGGATTGTGCATGAGAGTAAATTGATAGAAGGTGCGACCATGGTTTGCAAGGGATACAATGGTACATATACAAGATCATTTCATTTATTGTTCGCTCATTAATGGGTCGTACGAAACTGGCAATATCGTTGTATGTGACAATTGACATGTCTTCTACTTGCATATATTTTGATGAAAAGCACATCAACATGTATTTTAACATATATTTTAATGAAAACCTATATCCATCATAAATGCTAAAATACATATATTTTACTGCAACAACTTATTTCATTCTCTTACTCTAATTTAGGCTATTGTTGAATTAGTCTCAAAGCTTAAAAGAGTTATACAGAAGACATACTTTATATAAGACAAGTGATCAGCAGAGGTGGATTTACATATCCCAAATGGGGCCCCCCAACCTTTTTAAATTCTACTATATATACATATATACTTAATTTACAAATATACTCCATAATTACATTTATTATTATTTAATTAATGTATTAATGAATCTATTTATTATTTTAAAACTACATTACACGTGTTTTAGATACTATTTTTTTTAGTAATTTTAGGTTCAATTAAATTAAATGTGAGAAAACACTTGAAAATTCGTTATTTGAAATAAGTGCATGCGTGTTTTGTAATTTCATGAGGTTGAGTGGAAAATTGCAATAAATTTTAACACCGAGTTAATTGTTAACGAATTTTTATAAGTTAAAAAAATGTAGAACGCAATTTTCATATTAGCAAACTTAAATGATTGTGCAATTTGACATTGCAACTTTATTATTTACTTTAACATTTTTAAGTAAACTTTACTTATTAGCTATATACTTAATGCATTTTTATGCTATTAAAAATTATATGCTCCCCTCGAAATGCCATTCGAATTGAGATCACTTAAGTACCTTGTACTCTAAATTGTTTTATCTTGTTTATTAAATAAATAAATAAAAATGTGTGGTAAAACTTGGTTCATCCACTCGAAATTGTTTTAATAAATTTACAAGTTAAATTCCTAAATCCTAATTGAATTGTTTGCGACCACGACTATAAACTTGATCTATTGTTCAAACTCGTCTCGTTTAAGTAAGTCCCGCCTCACACATTCAAAAACCAAACCAAGCTATATTCTTGAAATAGCTATGATTGAATAACAGTCTAGTCCATCCCAAATATTTTTTCTGAATCCGCCCTAGTGATCAGTTAAAAGTTTAATAACTCTTACACATTGTTTGAATATTTAGCTTTCGTAAATGACAATATATATTATGAGTATTTAATTATCTCATCATGCTTTCTAGCTTTTAGAAAGGAAAAAAAAAAATAGTCTTGAGTTCTATGAGTATGCAGGAAACTCTTTTAGTGGTTCTCCAACTTTGAAAATCTTAGTTGCAATGTTGTCTTTGAGATCAACAAAGTTTATGATGCTTGTTTTTTCCTTGTATTTGTTTTCAAATAATTCGTAAGTCTTGTTTTACTTTTTGTTAATTTCCGGTGTCCTCAAAAAATAAAATTGTGTATGGATTGATGAATTTCTCAACATTTACCTAAGTAATAATGAAATAAAACATGATTGAAGTTTTAAATATAACTGAAACCATACATGTCTATGTGTTATAATGATAGTATACAAAATTTAATTAGTGTAATGGTTATTTATAAAACTAATGAAAGCTTAATTTCAAAAACGATTTAGGTATCAATTGAGATTTATCTTTACATTAAGTAAATAAAAATTATAAAGATGTTGTATTTTACGAAAACCCATGCCAAGAAAGCTCATATTTCAAGTTTAACATTTTTGAAAAATCTGGGGTGTGGCCAATATTTTTTGGGCTAATCTTCTTATGCATTCTTGCAAAACTTCAATCACGGAATTTGGTCGATTTAGTTGGAGATACTATCATCGAGCTCTCCCCTCACGTAAAGACCAAGGTAAAACATGTATTTTAATTTAACACGAGGTCTAATATAATATATCATCAAATAATATTGAAGTTTATTTTTTTTTTTTTTTTTTTTTTTTTTGAATGGTCAAGCAAACAAANTGAAAATCTAGCTTAAATGAAATATCGATGAGGGTGTTGGTGGTGGCCACAAACGGTCTTCCGAGAAGGATGGTATGGTCCTTCCCGTTCTCCTGTACATCCCCCACATCTAGAACGACGAAGTCTACTGGGACAATAAGTCTTCCTACACGAACGAGGACATCTTCCACCACCCCCTTGGGATATCGGATTGATCGATCTGCAAGTTGGAGGCACATACGGGTCGGTCTCAGGTCTCCTAGGCCGAGCCGCTGAAAGATGGAGAATGGCATGAGATTGATTCCTGCTCCGAGGTCAAGCATCCCCGAAGCCTCCTTTCCGTTTCCGAGGGCTATCTGAATCACGAAGCCCCCAGGATCACGTTCCTTCTTGGGAAGATCATGCTGCATAGCACTTGCAGCCTCGTAGACCACCACTTTCTCTCCATCTCCAAATTTTCTCTTCTTGGTCACTAAGTCTTTGAAAAATTTCACGTAGGAAGGCATGTTCTTGATTACGTCTAGGAGTGGCAGGTTGACGTTTTTGAGAGCATGTTGTATAGGTCTCGAAATTGCTGCTCCTATTTCTCGTCTCGAAGTCGGCTAGGGAAGGGTATGCTTGGTTTGAAAGGGTTTGATGACTTGTGTAACTTTGAGCCGTCCATCTGCTTCTGTACTCTTCTTGGGGATCTCCTCTGCTCCCTTTGGCTGGTCGGTCGGCTCAAGGTCATCAAGTTTGGGCATTTCCACGTGGTTGTCTACTTCCTTCCCGCTTCTCAACACTGTTATTGCTTTGGCTTCCTTAGGCTGGCCGGCATCCATGTTTCCAACTCTCGTGGCGAGCTAGCCCAACTGTGTTTCCAGGCGTTTGATGGATGCATCGGTGTTTAAACCCCTTTGCTCACTGTTGGCCATAAACTGGAGAATCTTGTCCAGTTTGTCGTCTTGATTTGATGAACTGGAGCCAGCTCCTTGTGCTTGCATCCCACCCATCTGGCCCCTTTGCTGTTGTTGTTGCTGCTGTTGAGGATAGTTCGCTCTCATCTGCTGTTGGGGGATGAAGTTGGGCCGGGGTTGTTGCTGCATGAAGTTCTATCGAGGAGGCTGCTGGGTGTTGTTGTTGTTGGACCACGAGAGATTTGGGTGATTTCTCCACCCCAGGTTGTATGTGTTGGAGTATGGGTCGTTGGCCCGGTTCTAGTAGCCTTGAAGAGCATTGGCCTCTACGTACTGTTCACCAAAATCCTGATCGAATGCCGAGGGGCACACCTCAGATCTGTGCCCTTGGACTCCACAAGCACCTCATGCTTCAACAGTCATATTCTGCATTGGTTGGCCTCCTCTTGCATTCAGCAGCCGCATCTGCTCCGTGAGTTCGGCTATCTGATGGGCAATCATGTCTCGCCCGGAAGATACTTTGTGGACCCTGACTCTCTTTTCTCGACTGCTCTTTTGAGACGAGTTAGAACTCATCGCCTCAAAAATGTCATTCATATCCTCGGCCGTCTTTGCCAAAATATCTCCGCCGGCCGCATTGTCCACCATGTACTGGAGATTCTGATGGAGAGAGTCATAAAAGATGTTCATTAACAAGGCAGTTGGGAAGTTATGGTGTGGGCACTGCCTCTAGAGGTCTTTAAAGTGCTCCCATGCCTCATGAAGCAGCTCGTTCGGTTGTTGGACAAAGGAAACGATTTGAGATCGGAACTCCTGCGTCTTCTGGTGAGAGTAGTATTTTTCAATAAACTTGGTGTATACTTGCTCCCAAGTGGTTAGGGAGTCGGGAGTAATTGTCATAAACCAAGCTTTGGCCCGGTCTTTGAGTGTCTCAAGGAAACACCTCATCTTTAGCTGGTCCTCGTTTAAATTATGGAGAGTGAAGGTCTGGAGGACATTATAGAACTCCCGAATGAAATGGAGTGGGTCCTCGTTGGGTAGACCATGGAAAAATGGCAGCTGGTTGTAGTGGATTGTTTTTAGCTCGTAGTTCCGAGCTGCTGGCCCCAGCCGGATGCATGAAGTCACTGGCCCGATTATTGGTTGAGCCAAATCACGAAGGAGATGACGAGGTGGGTTATTCACTTTCTCCTCACCGTTGTTTCCCATGTCTCCTTGACTATCTGAGTCTTGGTTGGCTGAGTCTGAAGATTCATGGGCAAGGTTGGCCAACAATTCTTGAAGGTCCCTCTGAATGGATTCGTTGTTCGGGATGATTACACGACCACTCCTGGTACGCATAAACAAAAACAACAAAAACGCCACGAGCACCAGATAGATAAGAAAAAGACAAAGAAAAGCAAAATAAGAACTCACTAAGCCTAATCAAGAAAATGAAACGAAAAGAAACACAAAGTCAAGAAATCACAAAAATAAGAGAAACACTGGAAATAAAATGAATAGGCGCACAAAATAAGTCCTAAACCCTCCCCGGCAACGGCGCCATTTTGTTGTAGTTATTTTTACCGGAGTTAAACTAAAAGATTCAATCCCCGGGTCGTATCTCAAGGAAGGTCAGCCGGATTATTTGTACGAATATTCAATCACACGAAAGAGAAAATAATTTCCTAAACACTCTAATGCAATGATTTGGGTTTTCAATTATCGACTACTAATTCTCAAATAACGCAAACAAACAATTATAAATGACTTAAAACGAGTTACTTATCAGTATGAGAATGCTAGGGAATCAAGGATGATTGCTCTCGAATCAAATGCAAATACCAAGCTAAGACTGTTCAGTTAAATAATTCGATCAACCTACACGTCTAGAGATTAATCCTCAATAATTGTTCGTAACAAGAGGGAAAACATAGACGGCAAATCAAACCAATCAAACAACACGTAGGCAATACAATAACGAACAAGCCTACTCTAATCGAGCCTAGATCGATCGAATTCTCCCCTTTCGGTTCTACAAGTCGATTAAATAGGTCAGGATTGTGATCAAGCATCTAACCCTAGGTTTAATTCAACTCAAATAGATTGAACGAAAATCACAAGCAAGGTAAACACACAAACACGAGTAATCATCCCCTATCCCTAGCTCAAAGATTTAGCCACTCATGTCAAGATGAACACAAAACATTATATAAATCAAATACTCCAAACTCATAACCAAAATGAGATGAAAGCTTACGATAAATAAAATTCAAGTGTTGAATCTCAAGCAAAATCCAAATCCACGATGAAATCCCTTGGGTTTCACTCCCAAAAATCTCAATCAAAGCTAAGATAAGAGAAAAGAAGTTTTTCGTCCCATCAAAACTAGAGAAAAATGAAGTCTCCAGAATATCAATCCAACCCTCCTCCCGATCCCCCTTAATAGCGAACGGATTTTAAGTTTAAATGTCCCAGCGCCGCGGCGCGAGGCTCCACCACGGCGCGAAGCTGACGGCACGGCGCAGCAGGAGTCTTCACCACGCCGCGAGGCGAAGGCACGACACTGCAGACGTCTTCACAGCGGCGTGGCAGCGTCGCGGCTAGGAGAGGTCAGGTACTTAACTCGTAGTCCAGGTCGTGGCACCTTCGCGGTGCAGGGCAGAAACGCGGGGCTTCACCGCGGCGCGACAGCTTGAAGGACTGATACTCGAGCTGATGTGTCTTGAAGGCCAGGATACGCTACTCGGTTACTCGGTTATTTGACTAGCTCCAAACGAGATGAAAAACCTGAACCTGCACACCACAAAAAAAAAACAAAAGAAAAACACATGAAAACAGACAAAAGAGCAGAAACTATCGAAAACGAGAAATAAACGACAAACACACCAAATGAACGACTGGTGGACTAAAAGAACTAAAAGATTCCTAAAAACGGGGGTAGAAACTAACAAACAAACAAACAAAAAGATAGTAAAAATAGGACAAACACTTTGAACCATGTGAAGTATGTTGATATTAACGCACAACATGGTGAAGATATACCATTAGTTCATCTGATCCTAGGTTTTACAATAATTCGTAACTTATGAGGTTCATTAAGGGAGCAACTATTTGAATGCCCACTCATAAACTCAATAAAGGTGAGAGAAACCTTGAAGGATTAACAATGCTATGAGATTCTTGAGGGTCGGTATCTTCGAGAGTGAGTTCTTCATAATCAGGGTGGTCAAAATAAGATAGTCCAGCAAATAGTGAAACACACATATATTTTAATGGGGTAAAGTTATGAAACCTACGAGGAAAAATATCTTGAGGTGATGAATAGTTGAAGGAGTAATGGTGCGATAGAACAATTTGTCTTCTTAAACTATTAGTGGTTACGTATCTATTCACGAGGTACTGATAGATAACACCACTTAAAATGTTTCGACTTCCTACTGAATAAGATTTACTTTTCTTGTTTAAAGGATAAGACAATTCGTCTTCTTATGTCCATTTCGCTTAAACCGGATACACTTGCTTTTCAGCTCGTATTCCTCAGAAAACTAGGACACTAGTGGGAAAGACTATCAGCGAGCTCTCCCCACACCTAAAGACCAAGCTAAAACATGTATTTTAATTTAACATGAGGTCTAATACAATATATCATAAAATAATATTGAAGTTTATTTTTTTCTTTTTCTCCTACAGATTTTTGTGAGTTATATGAAAATCTAGCATGCATGGAGATCTTGCTCTGGGCTACAAAAGATATGATGGGTAAACTCTCGTCATCTCATTTCCTAGACTCATTAGACGATGGAAAAAATAGGTTCTGCAACACAGACCCAAAAAACCTGAATAAGAGCATTGTGGATTTTCTATGAGAACACAGGGTTGCTTTTGTGAATCACTATGGGAATGAGGAATCTTTGAACTATGAAAAGTATGTTGATAATGACGCACGACGTGGTGAAGAATATACCATTAGTTCACCAGACCCTGGTATTTACAACAATTCGTAATCGTTGCTTTGATTTTTGAAGTTCATTAAGGGAGCAATTGCTTGAATGCCCACTCATGGCCTCAGTAAAGGTGAGAAAAACCTTGGAGGATTTACCATCCTATGAAATTATGAGGGTCGGTATCTTTGAGAGGGAGTTCTTCATAATCAGGATGGTCAAAATAGGATTTGCGGATTTTGCGGGTGGTAGATACATATTTTGTGGATTTTGCGGGAGGTAGATATATATTTTGCGGGTTTTGCGGGAGAGTAAATTGATGAAGGTTCGACCATGGCTTGTAAGGGGTAATATAGTACATATATAAGATCATTTTATTTATTGCTCGCCCATTAACTGGTTGTATGGAACTAGAAATATCATCGTACATGGCAATTGGAATGCCTACTGCTCGCATATATTTTAATGAAAATCACTCTACATATATTTTAAAATTTAGACGAAGACATATATAGTCTAATGGAAACCTATATCCATCCTCATAAATGCATATATTTGACTGCAACAACTTATGTGATTTTCTTAGGAGAACACGGGGTTGCTTTTGTCAATCACTATGGGAATAATGGACCTTTGAACCATGCAAAGTATGTTGATATCGACGCAATGTGATGAAGATATACCATTAGTTCGTCAAACCCTAGATTTACAACAATTCGTAGTCGTGACTTTGATTTTTGAGATTCATTAAGAGAGCAATTACTTGAATGCCTACTACTTGTCTCAATAAAGGTTAGAGAAACCTTGGAGAATTTACATCCTATGAAATTTGTGAGGTTCAGTATCTTCGAGAGAGAGTTCTTCATAATCAGGGTGGTTAATGTAGGATAGTCCAGCAAATATCGAAACACACATGTATTTTAATAGGGTATAGCTATGAAACCTACGAGGAAAAATATTTTGATATGATGAATAGTTGGGAGAATGGTGCGATAGAGTATTTGGATTACATTTATGCTGAACTAATATATTATAATTTATGTATTACAGATGAGATTATCTTTGCAAATGATGATCAAACGGGGAATCAAAGGAGACAAAGCAAATTATTTCTTCATATTGAGAAGTAAACTTTTGCAGTGGAGATTTACCTTTCTTCAGGTAAACCGGATAATTCGTCAATGAATATTTACCTTTCTTATCTTAAGGATAGGATAATTCGTCTTTTTATGTCTATTTTGCTTAAATTGGATACACTTACTCTTCGGCTAGTATTGCTCAGAAAACTAGGACACTAGTGGGCGAGACTATCATCGAGCTTTTTCCACACTTAAAGACCAAGGTAAAACATGTATTTTAATTTAACATAAGGTCTGATACAATGTATCATAAAATAATATTGAAGTTAATTTTTTTCTTTATTCTCCTACAGATTTTTGTGAGATATGAAAATCTAGCATACATGGAGATCTTGCTCAGGGCTCAACGACCAGCTAAACAAAAGGATATGGTGGGTAAACTCTCGTTATCTCATTTCCTAGATTCGTTAGGCGATGGACAAAATAGATTCTCCATCACAGACCTAAAAAACTTGAATGAGAGCATTGTAGATTTTCTATTAGAACACGGGGTTGCTTTTGTGAATCACTATGGGAATGAGGGACCTTTGAACCATGCAAAGTATGTTAATAATGACGCACGACGTGGTGAAGATATACCATTAGTTCATCAGACCCTAGTATTTACAACAATTCTTAGTCGTTACTTTGATTTTTTAAGTTCATTCAGGGAGAAATTACTTGAATGCCCACTCATGGCTTGGCCTCGATAAAGGTGAGAGAAACCTTGAGGATTTACCATCCTATGAAATCGTAAGTGTTGTATCTTCGAGAGAGAGAGAGAGTTCTTCATAATCAGGTGGTCAAAATAGGATAGTCCAGCAAATAACGAAAACACATGTATTTTAATGGGGTATAGTTTTGAAACCTACGATCGAAACTATTTTGAGGAGATAAATAGTTGAGGGTGGAATGGTGTGATAGAGGATTTGCGGATTTTCCGTGAGGTAGATATATATTTTGCGGGAGAGTAAAGTGATGAAGGTGCAACCATGGCCTGCAATGGGTACAATGGTACATATATAAAATCATTTTATTTATTGTTCGCCCATTAACGGGTTTTACGGAACTGAAAATATCGTCGTATGTGGCTATTGATATGTCTTATGCTCGCATATATTTTAATGAAATTCGCATTGACTAATATTTTAACATTTAGATAAAAACATATATATTCTAATGAAAACCTATATCCATCCTCATAAATGCATATATTTGACTGCAACAACTTATGTGAATTTTCTACTAGAACACGGGTTGTTTTTGTGCTATGGGGATAATGTACCTTTGAACCATGCAATGTATGTTGATATTGACACACGATGTGGTGAAGATATACCATTAGTTCGTCAGACCCTAGATTTACAACAATTTGTAGTCGTGGCTTTGATTTTTGAGGTTCATTAAGAGAGCAATTACTTGAATGCCTACTCATGACCTCAATAAAGGTGAGAGAAACCTTGGAGAATTTACATCCTATGAAATTTGTGAGGTTTGGTATCTTCGAGAGGGAGTTCTTCATGATCAGGGCTGTGAAAGTAGGATAGTTCAGCAAATAACAAAACACACATGTATTTTAGTATGGTATAGTTAAGAAACCTATGAGGGAAACTATTTTGATGTGATGAATAGGGGGAATGGTGATAGAGGATTTGGATTACATATATGCGGAACTAATATATTATGATTTATGTATTACATATGAGATTATGTTGAACTAATATATTATTATTTATGTATTACAGATGAGATTAGCTTTACAAATGGTGATCAAGTGGGGAATCAAATGAGACGAAGCAAATTATTTCTTCATATTGAGAAGTAAAATTTTGCAGTGGAGATTTACCTTTCTTCAAATGGTAAACCGGATAATTCGTCAATGGATATTTACCTTTCTTGTCTTAAAGATAGGACAATTCGTCTTCTTATGTACATTTTACTTAAACCGGATAGACTTGCTTTTCGGCTCGTATTGCTCAGAAACTAGGACACTAGTTGAAGAGACTATCAGCGAGCTCTCCTCACATCTAAGTACCAGGATAAAACATGTATGTTAATTTAACATGAGGTCTGATAAAATATATCATAAAATAATATTGAAGTTTATTTTTTCCATTTTCTCCTGCAGATTTTTGAAAGTTATATGAAAATCTAGCAAGAATGGAGATCTTTCTCAAGGCTCAACGACTAGTTGAACAAAATGATATGGTGGTTAAATTCTCGTCATCTCATTTCCTGGACTCATTAGGCGATGGACAAAATAGGTTCTCCAACACAGACTCAAAAAACCTGAATTAGAGCATTGTGAATTTTCTATGAGAGCACGGGGTTGCTTTTGTGAATCATTATGGTAATGATGGACCTTTGAACCATGCAAAATATGTTGATAATGACACATGACGTGGTGAAGATATATCATTAGTTCATCAGACCATAGTATTTACAACAATTCATAGTCATTGCTTTGATTTTTGAAGTTCATTCAAGAAGCAATTACTTAACTGCCCACTCATGGCCTCAATAAAAGTGAGAGAAACCTTGGAGGATTTACCATCCTATGAAATTGTGAGGGTCGGTATCTTCACGAGGGAGTTCTTCATAATTATGGTGGTCGAAATAGGATAGTCTAGCAAATAGCTAAACACACATTTATTTTAACGAGTTATAGTTATGAAACCTGCGAGGGAAGTGATTTTGAGGAGATGAATAGTTGGGGGTGGAATGGTGTGATAAAGGTTTTGCGGATTTTGCGGGAGGTTGATATATTTTGCGTATTTTGCGGGAAAGTAATTGATGAAGGTGCGAGCTTGCAAGGGGTACAATGGTACATATACAAAATCATTTTATTTATTGCTCGCCCATTAACGGGTTGTATGAAACTAGAAATATTATCATATGTGGCAATTGACATGCCTTCTGCTCGCATATATTTTAATAAAAATCACATCGACATATATTTTAACATTTAGATGAAAACATGTATGCAACAACTTATGTGAATTTTCTAGGAGATCACGGGACCATGCAAAGTATGTTATATTGGCGATCGATGTGGTGAAGATATACCATTTGTTTGTCAGACTCTAGATTTACAACAATTCGAAGTCGTGGCTTTGATTTTTTAAGTTTATTCATGGAGAAATTGCTTGAATGCCCACTCATGCCTCGATAAAGGTGAGAGAAACCTTGGAGGATTTACCATCCTATGAAATTGTGAGGGTCGATATCTTCGAGATAGAGTTCTTCATAATAAGGGTGGTCAAAATAGGATAGTCCAGCAAATAGGGAAACACACATGTATTTTAATGGGGTATAGTTATGGAACATACAAGGGAAAAAATTTTGAGGAGATGAATAGTTAGGGGTGGAATGGTGTGATAGAGGATTTGCGAATTTTGAAAGAGGTAGATATATATTTTGCATATTTTGCAGGAGAGTAAATTGATGAAGGTGCGACCATGGCTTGCAAGGGGTACGATGGTACATATATAAAATCATTTTATTTATTGGTCGCCCATTAACAGGTTGTACGGAACAGGAAATATCGTCATATGTAGCAATTGACATGCCTTCTGCTTGCATATATTTTAATGAAAATTACATCAACATATATTTTAACATTTAGACGAAGAATGTATGCAACAATTATGTGAATTTTCTAGGAGATCACGGGGTTGCTTTTGTGAATCACTATGGGAATGATGGACCTTTGGACCGTGCAAAGTATGTTTATATTTGACGAACGATGTGGTGAAGATATACCATTAGTTTGTCAGACCCTAGATTTACAACAATTCGTAGTCGTGGCTTTGATTTTTGAGTTTCATTAAGGATGCAATTAGTTGAATGCCTACTCATGACCTCAATAAAGGTGAGAGAAACCTTGGAGGATTTACATCCTATGAAATTTGTGAAGCTCGGTATCTTCGAGAGTGAGTTCTTCATAATCAAGGTGGTCAAAATAGGATAGTCCATAAAATAGTGAAACATACATGTATTTTAATGGGGTATAGTTGGAAAACTATTTTGAGGTGATGTATAGTTGGGTAGGAATGGTGCGATAGAAGATTTGGACTTATTCAAAACAGAGATATCATGTATGCATGAACCAACGGGGTAGATGAGATCACTCAACTATGGTAACTCAAATTGTTTAATGCATAATTAATGTCAAACTGAATGACCCAAAAAAAAAAGTTTTTAAATCATAAGTTGTTAATACTTTAGTTTTATATTCACATGTAAAACTTATAAATTACAATAAATAATTATATTAAGAGTGGTACATTGTCAAAAAATATTGTTATTATAATTATTCTTTTATTTTGTAATGAATTTAAATGTAAATTTAATAACTACAATAGATAGTCATATTAAAAGCAGAAAATCGTCAAAATAAATAAAAAAATATTAGATTCACAAATTAAATATCAGAGTGTCGCGGCATGAGGCCCGTTGCGCAACGCCGGTACTGAAATAACGGGCACAAGCGACTGCGTGGGACTAGGTGCGCCGCGATCCTTGTGCGATGTTGCGACGCGAGGGCCATCGCGGCGTAGACGCTTTGGAAGGGCACTAGTCTCTCCCATCGTGACGCGGGCGCAAAGCTTGGCGCGCCGCGAGTCCAGGTGCTGTCGCAGCGCGATGACCTACTAGAAGTGTTTGACCACTCTCGGTTGATCTTAAAGGGAAATTCTCGTTCCTCGGGTTCCGCCCGAGGTAAAAAGTTGATTCTTGCGCTAATGGGTCCAACGAGGTTACATGCGAATCTCGGACACTGGGGACGGGGACTTCCTCTCTGATCTGTTCAACTCCCGGCCACACCTAAAAACCCTGAAATCACCAACAATCGGCAAAACAAGAAAACAAGGGCAAACGCAAGAAAACACACAAAAACTAAAATAAAGAAAAATAAACAAGAAACGACAAAGCGGAACGAAAAGTCTAAAGAAAGACCTAAAATATGGAAAAAAGAAAGACAAAACAGCAATGAAAATAACAACAAAAACATATATTTAATTCATATCAAAAGACAATATAATTGATATGCTTATGATTTGCTATTATGAATTTATTTTCTAAGGCAAATTTGAAATCTATTTATTACTTTACTTCTAATAAATGCCTTAAAAATTAATTTATTGAACTAATTAAAGCAGTTAAAAATAAGCATGAATAATTTGAAATTTAAATGTTAAATAAATGTACAACTAGGAGAAAGGATATATATAGTTACAATCAGTGTTTTAAATACCGGTATGTACCATCCGGTATTATTACCTCTAAAATACCGTTTTGGACAAAGTACCAGTTTATACCGGCTTCATACCGGAAAATACCGGTTTTACCAGCCAAAATACCAGCTAAAATACCGGACATACCGGATTTTTGTAAAAAAAAATTACAACATATTTTTATTAATTTGTTTATATAAATATAAAGTTCTACACTTAAATTTAATATATTTACATTGTTATTTGACTTTAGATAATTTTAGTATTTATTATAGCTAATTTTATATATTATTTATATTACATAATAGATTAATTTAATATTTATTAAAGCCGGTAAAATAGACGGTAAAACCGATTAAACAGGTTGAACCGCGTACCGGTGGCTCGTCCGGTATGGTCACTGGTACGGTATTTAAAACATTGGTTACAATATTGTAATGCTTACATAAACAAATATAATATTACTTACCGAATTAACAAAGAGTTCAATTGTATTAATTTTAATATATAATCGTTACAACGTTTATTAAAACCAGTATATAACCTATACGATGCACTGGTTGTATTTATTTTGAAAAAATTTATAAATTGAAGGTTAATACTTAATAAATTATAATACGTATGGGTTTTGTAAAGTAATCATAAATTCTTCATTGGTAATAAATCATACATTATTAAAAGCCTCTTTGTATACAATATTATTAATTTGATTACTGGTAACTCATCGTCCACACAAACTAATATTTTCAACCTCTTTCTATTAGTTACAAGTGAAATATCAACATATAACTGGTTGTAACTAAAAAAACGGTTTCATTAAGAACAACTCAACATGTGATAAAGACCGACCTTGATAATATATGCATTTTTCTATTTTCGTGTAAGCTGTTTTTATCGTATGAGTTTGATTGGATTTTTATAAGCCTCACATTCGTGTCAAAGCAAAAAATATGGTATAAAATTAAAGTGATAAAATTTATTGATGTGGTAAATATCAAAATTTTGTTTATTCGGATGATGCCAAAAAGAAAAAGATTTCCACCACGTAAATCATAATACCATTAAAATAAGGACCGTTAAAAATCTCTGAATTAGTTGGTATGATTTGTAGTTTAATAGAAACGAATATTATGACAGTATTAAAAAAATTGTTACCATGATTAATGGATTGTGTGTTTATCTCTTCTATTCTCTTAGTCTCATTTAATTACCAATTTGATTCTAATATTTGGAATAAATTAGAAACGTAGAGCATGTTTGTTTATAAAAATTTTAGTTTTGTTTAAAATTTTTGGTTTGGTTTGGTTAATTTTGAAAAAGGTGGTATGGTTAGTTGTTAGTGGGTATATTAAAATAATATTTATAATAAAATAATTAAAATTAATTTAATGTAAAAGCAGGAGGGAGAGAGATATGAAGTGATGGTTAGTTAAAATAATGTGAGTGGATGAATAGTAAATTAAGGTTGATGTGGTGTGTATGAATGATTGATTGATATTATTTAATTATATTGATAATTTTGATAATAGTAGGGTTGAGTTAAAGTTGAGTTAAAAAAAGTGGTTGAGTTAAAATGTTGGAATTTTTGTGAAAAATTTCAATAAACAAACATGTCCGTAATCTTTAAATTAAGTTTATTACGTTTAAATGATCATTTAGATTGTATGTATTGCATAACAATATTTTAAAAAAAAAAAATTCTTACGTTCAAATAAGAGATTTATTTATATGAATGCAAACACTTGTAAATTAATTTTCTATAAAGATTACATTTCATATTTATCCTTTTTATTATAGCATTCTCATTACAAAAAATGTTACCATGATTACTAGATTTTGTGTTTATTTCTTTTATTTTCTTAGTCTCATTTTACGGCCAATTCGATTCCAATCTTTGGAATAAATATAAAATGTAATCTTTAAAATGAATTTGTTATGTTTAAAAAAGATTTAGATTATATCTATTGCATAACAATATTAAAAAATAAATAAAATTGTTTCGTTCAAATAAGAGATTTATTTATGAATAGAAACACCTGTAAATCAGATTTCCATAAGAACTACCTTTCGTATTTTTTTTATTATAGCGTTGTCAATTGTAGTCCAAAACAATTAATATGAACATTCGTGTGTGAATCAGATT
>BKCP01006317.1:102883-128184 GCA_008636005.1 Striga asiatica
TTTTTTTTTTCTTTTCATTTCTGCCGCCACGTGTAACTGAGGTCGCTAGCGTGTGAAATCTGGCTCCACGTAGGCCGAAAGAGTCGTTAATTTCCATCACGTGCGTGTTTTCGGGCAATTAACGGGTTTTCGACGAGTCGGGGATGAATCTGCAACTTTTTTTCAAAGTTAGAGGACGAAACTCAAATTGGGTATTCGAAGAGGACTAAATTGTTCAGAGGGGTAAACTTACAGGACGAAAAATGCACTTTTCTCTTTACTTCATCTAACATTATATAGGATTAACCAGGAATCTCCGATTGTGCGATGCACAACCGTCCCATAGTACCAAAGTATTTATGGTTGAAAATAATACTTTCAAATTCTAAACAAATAAATCCAAAAATGCAACAAAAGACTATCGAGAAAGAATTTATGCTCGCAGATGCAGTTAAAAAATATTGATAAAATTAACAAACTATACAACAAAAAATTGATTCTGCGCATGATACGGCAAAAAAATGATACTACGCTGGATTGTTAGTTTTCAAAATTAGGGATAATTGGCCAAACATTATTTATGTGATGACCAATTTGTTGTTAAACCTGCCACAATTATTAATTGGTGTACAAACTATTTGTTTTGCTTGTGTCATTAGTTTTACCACAAGGGGCCGTCAATTATCTTTGTTATCAACATGTATGGACTCCCAACATATTTTGTAATGGATAGAGATATCTGTTCAAGTATGTTATAATTTTATAATAACATCTCATTATTCAGAAATGATGACCTACAACAATTTCCTCTCAAAGCTGATACATTTTTTTTTTTCTCAAAATGGATAACATACTTGCATTTATGTAAATGANATTTCCATGTGGGTAGACACGTGGAATCTTTTTTTTTTCTTTTCATTTCTGCCGCCACGTGTAACTGAGGTCGCCAGCGTGTGAAATCTGGCTCCACGTAGGCTGAAAGAGTCGTTAATTTCCATCACGTGCGTGTTTTCGGGCAATTAACGGGTTTTCGACGAGTCGGGGACGAATCTGCAACTTTTTTTCAAAGTTAGAGGACGAAACTCAAATTGGCTATTCGAAGAGGACTAAATTGTTCAGAGGGGTAAACTTACAGGATGAAAAATGCACTTTTCTCTTTACTTCATCTAACATTATATAGGATTAACCAGGAATCTCCGGTTGTGCGATGCACAACCGGCCCATAATACCAAAGTATTTATGGTTGAAAATAATACTTTCAAATTCTAAACAAATAAATCCAAAAATGCAACAAAAGACTATCGAGAAAGAATTTATGCTCGCAGATGCACTTAAAAAATATTGATAAGATAAACAAACTATACAACAAAAAATTGATTCTGCGCATGATACGGCAAAAAATGATACTATGCTGGATTGTTAGTTTTCAAAATCAGGGATAATTGGTCAAACATTATTTATGTGATGACCAATTTGTTGTTAAACCCGCTACAATTATTAATTGGTGTACAAACTGTTTGTTTTGCTTGTGTCATTAGTTTTACCACAAGGGGCCGTCAATTATCTTTGTTATCAACATGTATGGACTCCCAACATATTTTGTAATGGATAGAGATATCTGTCCAAGTATGTTATAATTTTATAATAACATCTCATTATTCAGAAATGATGACCTACAACAATTTCCTCTCAAAGCTGATACATTTTTTTTTTTCTCAAAATGGATAACATACTTGCATTTATGTAAATGAATAGGAATTTGGGTATGAAAAGAGAAAAGTGGTTCCCCATGAGTCATATTCTAAACAATTCACGTAGTCATGACCACAAGCCAACCTGACCCTCCGGTTCGACCCGAACTGCCTCGGACATGGCCCTGAATCGGCCCGTGGTCAACGGGCCTAGACCCGAGCCCCTAGTATGACCGGGCTAGTTCAGGGCCTCATGTATAAATTTTTTGACCCGACGAGCCGAGCCGGAACTGCCTCTGAAGACAGGTTAGACATTCAATTTTTTCTTCATGTAAACCGGGTCGGTGATTCGGCCCAGAACCACCGGGGCGGTTTCGGGTACGTGTTTTCAGGCCCGACGACCGCGGGGCCCACGACTACATTCATGCTTGAGGTCCAACTCCTTGTACATGTCCATGTTGGTTCCCATTGTCAGTTTTATGACATTTTTATTTATGGTATATATGAAATCTCAATTGAAAATTTACAATGTGTACTTCATCACAATTATACATTTTTGCATAACCATTTTCCTTCGTAAAATCAACAATTGATTTTAATAATTTGGTATCATATTAAGGACTCAACCCTCAGTTAGTCTTGTCTTAGAGTTCATTTGCCTTAATTAAATGCAGAATGACCAGGAAAACAAAATAGTCTTGACCAAGAAAGTAAAATAGCCCAATAAGACCCAAAGCGAAAAAAAAAATAACGCATAGGTAGGGAGATTAAGGTGTACACGTGGCTTTATGGAAGCACCAGGAAACGAAATAGGATAAATNAGAAAGAAGCAAAACGCATAGGTAGGAGTTTAAGCTATACACGTGGCGTCCAATTGAGCACCTCAACCTAAGTGTATTAAGATGGAGAGGGATATTTTTCTCATCACATTAGTTCAATGTATATCCTCTTCTTTTTTTAGTGATTTTGTTATCGATGCTACAATTGTGATTGTTGGCAATTAGACCAAATTCTGCAATTTCATTCCGCTAAGATCTCCCATGTGGGATTGTAAACGAATGAATCAAATCAAATATTTAGTTATTTGAGTGAAGAGATACGAGTTTGTAAAATATTCGATTTGTTATCAAATATAATTTTGTGATTCATATTTGATTCGAAATTCGTTTTTATACATTATTATATTAGAACATATATATGAATTCTTGTGAG
Organism: Striga asiatica; assembly: GCA_008636005.1. Classification (NCBI taxonomy): domain Eukaryota; kingdom Viridiplantae; phylum Streptophyta; class Magnoliopsida; order Lamiales; family Orobanchaceae; genus Striga; species Striga asiatica. Next base: position 105,766 of record BKCP01006317.1, read on the forward strand.
AATAATGTTCAACGAAAGAAATAAAAATACATCTCAGCTATAAAATCTGATGATTCAGCGGTAAAAAAGGCCACGTTCTTACATTAATTAAGGGTATTATGAACATTTATTCAGCCACCAACCATCCACCACATCAGTGAGCCCATCTAATCCCCAAAGCTGCAACCCCTCTCTCTCTCTCTCTCTCTCACACACACACACACACACACACACACACAGACCGACATCGCGCACACACACGGAGCCTCAGCCACCATCGTTTTCCACACACACATACACACACGCATGCACAAAGATACACACACATACCGACATCACGGACACGATCATAGACGCTGCCGGAGCCTCAGCCACCGTCGCCTGCCACACACACATGACCCAGCCCGTCATCACCGGAGCCTCAGCCACTGTCGACTACCACACACACACGACGCAGCCCGCCGTTTCCGGACCCTCAGCCACCATCGACTGCCACACACACACGACCCAACCCGTCGCCGCCGGAGCCTCAGCCACCGTCTACTGCCACACACACACGATGTACTGCTCTAAAAGAGCGTAGTTCATTTCATTCATTTTTTTAGAAAGCTCGACTTTTCTTTTAACTAATATAGAAATTCAGTGGATGTCCTTGTCTATTTAATTTTATTAATAAATGGAGATAAATTAGATGTCTTCATCTATTTAATTTTTCCTAATTAAAATTCCTTTAATCATTAATTTTTCTAATTAATTAATTAAAGTCCTAAGCAAGAAAGGAGAAGGAGATTTTATCTAAAAAAATGGACACAAAATTTCGGCCCTCTCCCTTATGTCTAGCCGTGTTTTTGTTGATAACCGACTTGATTTCTCAAGGTTAATTAAAGAACCAATTATTTTATCTTGTTAATAGTCCTTTAATGTTATTTTTGGCGACCAACTTAGTTCGACTCGGTGCAATTAAATATCGACCGACTTCGGACAACTGGAGAAATAAACCGACCAATCGCCAAGCTTCAAAACCGACTTCACACTAAAAGACATGGAACCCGGCATCACCAACATTTCTATCAGAGATTATCTGTTCAAACCGAGGTCAAAGAAGATCAAAATCCAAAGCAGGAGGTGATGTACACTTTTAATTGGACCATCAAGTAGCCAAAGAATAATCATTAATGTTTTCCCATTGCATTACACGCCGCTTTATTGAAGCTGCTAACATTAAATGTGATCTAATCAACCTCGGACAACAAGACAAAATCACTGTACTATAAATAGCAGAATTTATGACTGTACGTGGATCTTTTTGCCGCACATCACGGACTATAAAATATCTCGGTTACTTACAAAAACCGACTTTCTGTACTCTTTTGAAGCGATCAATAATAAGTTAATCTTCCTTTACATACACCTTGCTTTTAATTAATTGAGTTGTTAAATTTCGTACAACAGTTTGGCACTAGAGGAAGGGCTCATAAGAAATTTGAGGTTAATCTTCGATATATCATACACCAAAAATACATATCCGCCAAACGATCTTCATAGCAGTCGATATGACGAGTTCTGGGCGTCAAGAAATAAATCCAGATGCTGGAACTAGTTGTAATCCTTTTCAAACAACTGAAGATACGGCTGGACCTTCTATGACAATAGACTACTCTGTTTTGTTTCAAGATCCAGAGTTTCTCATAATTCTATCTAATTTCATGGCACAAACAAGAGCAGGACCAACTATAACAGATCCCAGTCAAACTCCTGTTCCAAATATTCCACTAAGGCAGCAGACGCCACCTGTCTAAGGACAGAACTATAATACTGCTGCTTCTCATGCAACTTCACAGCCGCGAACTCTCGCGTCGCAACAAAATGTAGCACCCCAAGGTCACGACGAAGTTCCTGTTAACAATAACCAACCAGAAGGTAATCAACCTGAAATTACTGCTGAAAATCATTCAGGACGTCGTCGTCAACAACCAGTGCCTCCGTCACCGGCGACTTCGCAACCCGTCAAACATTACGACTTGCGTCATACTATTGAAAGGAATTGATTTAGACGCGCGTCAGATGAACTGCGTCATATTATTGAAAGAAATCGTTTGAGACGCGAGTCGGATGAACTGAAAATATTACGAAAAAGAATTGCCTAGTTAGAAACTCGGCATGAGGGCTCTGAAGAATCTCAAAGGAAGGCCCTCATCTCAGATAATGTTTATCTGGAAGCTGAAACTCCATTGGCTCCTCACCTTACAATGGAACCATTATCTGGAAAAATTAAGGTTCCCCAGATCGGTCTTTATGATACCACCTCGGATCCAGATGCACATCTCGGTCAATACACCTCATGGATGGACCTACACGGAGCAACTGACGTGTTGAGATGTCGGATGTTCTCATTAACTTTGGGACCTCGGGCTCAAACATGGTATCACTCTTTACCTCGATGCTCAATCTCAAATTGGCAACAATTGAGAACGGCTTTCTGATCTCATTTTATCAGGGACCGAGTATCTCTGATCCCAAAGGAATCAATCGCCAATATCGTGCAAAAGGATAATGAAAGTGTCAAAGATTACATTACTCGGTTTAATGAACGAGTAAAGAATATGGAGCAATTCCATTCAGAAACGTTGTTGATCACGGCGATAGCAGGATTAAGGCCAAATTCTCTATTTCGCTGGAGTATTTATCAGAATAAACCGAGCTCATTCCAAGAATTCTTAGCTCGGGTTCAGCAACATATCATTGCTGAAGAATCAATGTTGGTTCCTAAGTTCGACTTCTCTTCTAATAAATCAGAGCTGGAACAAGAATCGAAAAAGAAGATAAATAAATCTTTCAAACAAAACAAATCTCAATTCAGTGGGAATTCCATAAATCCCGAGGTGAAGGAAGCTAGAGCCAAATATCTCAATGAAGTCAAGTTAAGTTATCAAACAGTTTTCTCGGCTGGAGCTACAACTATATTTGAAGAATTAAAAGGGAAAAGGATTCTTCTCGATCCCCGACCTGTGAGAACTCCAGAAGATAAACTTGACAATACAAAATATTGCTCATATCACAAGTCGGCGGGACATGATACTGACGAATGTCTGGGTTTACTTTATGCTTTGCTGAAACTTTTTGGACACCCTTAAGTCCAAAGGTTTGCTAAGAATGCTGATTACAAGCGAAAGGGCAGATTACGAGAACCCCCAGACGATAACGAAGACGATAATCGCCCGATTAATCCAAAGCGTATTAGACAGGGTGACAAAGAAGTCTATATTTTCAACCTAGAGGAAAACCAAGCTTCCTCTTCAGCGAAAGCTGTAACACTAAATAGAAGCGGTTTTTCTAATCCTCCCGATCTCTATTATGTTCCACTTGTTAACAACAATAGTGGAAAAACCAAAGAATCGCGTCGGCAAATGAAGGCATATGCTCGGAAAGCTTACAACTCGGGCAAGACTGTCTTAACTACCGACCTCCGAGATAAAATCAACGCTCGAAATAATTGCCCAATCACTTTTAACGTGGAGGATGCAAGCTATTTCGCTCACCCACATTCCGATCCACTTGTGATCACGGCGCCAATTTGCGGGATACCAGTACATCGAATAATGGTTGATACAGGCGCATACTCGAGTATTTTAATGCTCTGCACGTTTGAACAAATGGGAATTGATCCCACCGAGCTTAAACCTTGTAAAGATCAAGTACAGGGTTTTAATGGAACAATCACGCCGACTCTTGGCATGATCACTATGCCAATTCGGTTTGGAATACCTGGACAAGCTTCGAAGGTTATCATGGAAACATTCAAAGTAATGGAACTCAACAATGAATACAATGCCATCGTGGGAAGAACAACTCTGTACAAGCTTCGTGCAGTTGTCTCGATCTTTCATTATGCTCTAAAATTTCCTACGAATAATGGAGAAGGAACTCATTATGGATCAATACGAAGCCTGAGGTATGGTGTGGGTCAAACCATGGCATGGATCCTCTCCTTTAATACACATAGCAGGAAATGTTCAGGAGGAACCAGAAAAATCACCAACTCCTAAAAACTCGGTACCTGATAATACCGAGATGGATGTGAAACCTTCCGAAGTCATAACAAACTCGGAGGAAGTATTTCAAGACGACCTAACTAAAGATCCGGAAGACGTCCTGGGAAAGAACATATCCATGAAGAAGACAAGCTCGATCCTCGCACTCAATTTAAAGAAAAAACCAAGTCGACCGAGCTAAACCATCTGAAGAAATTGAAACAATTTTTATTGATGATCCTATCTGCGACAAACCCCTTCGAATTGGGGCCAATCTTCGAGAGCCGATACGAACTCAACTTATTCAGTTTCTTCGAGCAAACTCTGATGTGTTTGCTTGGAAACATGAAGATATGAAAGGCATTGACCCCAATGTGGCTTCACACGACTTAATTTGGGTCCAACAATAAAGCCAGATGTTCAAAAGAGACGCAAACTCGGTCCTGATCGTCGAAAGGTTCTTGATGAAGAAGTCAAGAAGCTCATCGACAACAAATTCATTCAAGAAACTAAATACCCGACTTGGGTATCTAATCTTGTCCTGGTCAAGAAAAGTACTGGAGCGTAGCGATTCTGTATCGATTTTTTCGACCCGGATAAGGCTTGTCCAAAAGACAGTTATCCATTGCCGCATATCGATTACATGGTGGACGCCACCTCTGGACATGAATTAATGAGTTTCATGGATGCATACTCAGGTTATAATCAAATTCCAATGGACTCCGAAGAAGCAGAACATACATCTTTTTATTCTGCCCGAGGTCAATATTGTTATACTATGATGCCATTTGGTCTTAAGAATGCTGGGGCCACATAACAGAGACTTGTCAAAAAAATGTTTGCCAAACTTATCGGACATACAATGGAAGTCTACGTTGATGACATGTTAGTCAAGTCGGTCCACACTGCCGACCATGTCGCTCATTTACAAGAAATGTTCAACATCCTTAGAGACTATTCCATGGTGTTAAATCCAAAAAAGTGCACTTTCGGAGTCGGTTCTGGTAAAATTTTGGGGTATATTGTAACACAACGTCGTATCGAAGCTAATCTCCTGAAGATAAAAGTTGTTCTCGACTTGACACCTCCAACGTCGGTTAAAGGTGTTCAAGCTCTTACCGGCCGACTCGCTGCTTTGAATAGATTCATATCGAAGTCAACAGATCGCTGTAAACCTTCTTTGAATCAATAAAGAAAGGGAAGCGCTTTGAATGGACCAAAGAATGTCAACAAGCTTTGGTCAAGATCAAAGAAACACTTGTACAACCACCGACTTTGCAGAAGCCGGTTCCTGAAGAAATGTTGTATCAATACTTAGGAGTAAGTGAAGCTGCTATCAGTGTTGTCCTTATCCGAGAAGAAGGACCTCAACAATATCCAATTTATTATATTAGCAAAGCACTACATGAAGCCGAACTACGATATCCACCTATGGAAAAATTAGCTTACGCTCTTATTATTGCAGCTCGAAAGCTCCGACCTTACTTTCAAGAACATTCAATAACTGTGCTCACCTCTTATCCATTGAGGCCAATCCTTCACCGACCCGATACCTCGGGTAGAATGGTTAAATGGGCAATTGAGATCGGCCAATACGATATTCACTATAAACCGAGGACCGCCATCAAAGCTCAAGTTCTCTCCGATTTCATCGTCGAGTTCACTCCAATAGTTGAAGAAATTAATGAAAATCAATCGTGGACTCTGTATGTTGATGGCTCATTGACCCAACACCGAGCTGGCGGAGGCATTGCCCTCATTGATCCTAACAACAAGATGTTCTGTCATTCTATTATATTTGTTTTTCCAACCACAAATAATGAAGCTGAATATGAAGCTTTGCTCTCTGGATTAAGTCTTGCAGAATCCATGAACATTAACAAGCTCAAAATATTCTCCGACTCACAGTTACTTGTAAATCAAGTTCTCGGGGAATTTGAAGTCAAAGAACCTCGGTTGGCACCATACTTGGCACTTGCAAAACAGATGATGTCCAAGATTGACGTACAATTAGAGCATATTCCCCGTTCTCAAAATATCCCAGCTGACGCACTTTCCAAACTCGCATCAAGTACTGGAATGGAGAACGTTGAGTATATCCAAATCGGTTAACAAAAATTACCATCAACTTCAATCAATGAAGTCATGAATGTTGAAATACAGAAAACTCCGACTTGGATGACATCGATTATCGCATACTTAGAAACTGGGGCCTTACCGCAAGATCCTAAAGAAGCTCAATCTCTATGGATTCGAGCAGCTCGGTTTACATTAGATAATGGAGTCCCTTACAAACTAGGATATTATAGTCCTTTACTTAAGTGTTTAACCGAGCATGAATCAAAGTATGTCCTTGAAGAGGTCCATGAATGAATATGTGGAAATCACAACGGTGCACGAGCTTTAGCTTACAAAATACTTCGACAAGGATATTATTGGCCGACTTTGAAGATGGACGCAATGAACTGGGTTCGAAAATGCGCGAAATGTCAAATATTTGCGCCCAATGTGAACCAGTCCCCAGAATCGCTTAAGTCAATTTATAGTTCATGGCCATTTGCCAGATGGGGGATCGACTTGATCGGCCCACTTCCAACCGGAAAAGGAGGCGTAAAATTTGCCATCATTGCTGTTGATTACTTTACGATCACTGAAGAAAAAGTTGCCGACATTATTTGGAAGTCGATTGTATGTCGGTTTGGAATACTGAGTTCCATCATAACCGACAATGGACGACAGTTTGAAGGAAAAAGACTCGAAGCTTTCTGTGAAGAATATCAAATTAAACATTTCTTCTCTTCACTATATCATCCTCAATCCAATGGACAAGTCGAGGCTATCAACAATATTATCAAAAACGGATTGAAGACTCGACTTGATGCTGCAAAAGGGACCTGGCCTGAAGAATTGCCAAATGTCTTATGGGCATATAGAACAACAGTTTGTCATACAACATGGAAAACACCTTTTTCCCTAACTTACGGGTCAGAAGCCATTGTCCCTATTGAACTTGGATCTCCGACATACCGAGTAACAAATTTTCAAGACGAAACCAACTCGAAAAATCTGAAAAATAATATCAATCTCATAGATAAAACACGCTTGATGGCCGATCTTAAAAATGCCGCTTACAAGCAAAGGAGTGAAAAGTATATCAACTTAAAAGTGAAGCCTCGCTCATTCCAAGTTGGAGAACTTGTACTTAAAATAATTACTGGAGCAGATCCAGGGCCTTTAAAACCTAAGTGGGAAGGACCATTCCAGATAAATCAAGTACTCCTGAAAGGTACCTACCGACTTGAACGACCAGATGGAACTCCCTTGCAATATCCCTGTAATGCTGTTTATCTTAAGAAATATTATCAATGATGTAAATATGACTCTGTACACTCTTTTGATGAAAAGAAGAAAATAGTGTGCTCTTGAGTCTTTTGAAATTTTTACCGAGTCCTCTAACTCAGTATGATATTAGTCTTTATTTAGCCAAGTTTCTCTGCTTGGACAAGGCTAGTATCTATACTTTATATTCTTATTTTAAATAAATGACAGTCTTGATTATAACTGAGTTGTATAACTCGGCAAGACACACCTTCTCGGCCACAACAAATACCTTCAAAATGCTGGGATCTGTGAGGATATCGTTATAATAGGAATTATGTTCTCTTCTTATGAGCTTAATGATGTATATATAGAGCTACAGTAGGGACCCTTAGGAGATTAGGAATAGGGCTCCTTAATTAATTAGACTAACTGTGCGCCAAGCCCACTCCTCTAGTAAATTAAATAATATTAATGGGCCACCAACATTATATTATTGCACTCCATTTTCCTAGCCCAAATTACATTTGAGACTCCAATAATAATTACTCGATTTATCCCCCCAAGCTTAAGATATAACGTCCATTAATTAATTCGATTACTGACAATCAAGAATTAATTAATTTATTATTATTTCACCGACGCTAGTGCTCGTTCATCACATTCTTATTATGCCGGAACTTAATCCACCTGCTGGGTTTAGCATAACAATCCTTCATGAACTCACTCCGGGGACATCATCAAACTAACGCACATGGTGACCGTAAATATCCTAACAGTACATCCTATATATGATAATATTACCCAAAACAGTAGGAATATTAATCCAGCGAACTGAACCTCACCCATGTGAATCAAAGTAATGTATATTATATATATCTGCCTGTTTAATATCTTACAGGTTAAGAGAACGCAATAATTAACCGAGGCCTAGTTCATTTACGACGATCAGTATAAAATGAACTTCTCCTCTCTGGGATCCTGTTCAATACATAAATGTACTAGTGCAACTAATCAGTCAAGACAAACTATACAGTTGACACTACAACCGTTCGGATGGGGTGTTCATGTCCATCTAGGTTGTGAACAACTATTCTTGTTCGCAAGTGACTGATAGAGTGATCTTCGGTTCGCCCGATGACGACCCACCCTATCTAAGTGCAGAACAACAGAACGTAGAACTTGTTTAATCTAACATGATACTCATTCATAAAGGGTAAATGTGTAATAACATGCAAAGCCAAGCTTTCAGTATATAACACTAACAATCTCCCACTTATACTTAAAGCTTTTGCTTTTACAGTATAGTCCTATCAATCCGTTACTCTAAAAGACCTATGCCGATCCTACTGCCATGATCATGACTCCCATTCCTTCCACGTGTTTGACGAAGACCTTCCCCGACAAACTCTTCGTGAAAGGATCAGCTAGGTTGTCCTCTGATGCAATCTTGGCAACATCAATGTCTCCTCTACCAACGATATCCCGAATCAGATGGTATTTGCGCTCTATATGTTTGCTTGCCCTGTGGGCTCGAGGTTCTTTTGAGTTCGCTATTGCTCGCTATTATCACAGTACATGGTGATACTACGTGGCAAACTCGGTATAACCTCTAAGTCCACTAAGAAGTTCCTGAGCCAGACTGCCTCTTTCTCTGCCTCTGAGGCTGCTATGTACTCGGCTTCCATGGTGAAGTCTGCCACGCATTTCTTCTTACTCCTCCATGAAATGGTTCCACCTCCCAAGGTAAACACATAACCTGAGGTTGACTTACTTTCATCCCTATCTGACTGGAAATCAGAATCACTGTAACCCAGAGGTAACAAGCTGCCTGCACGGTAAACTAACATGTACTCCTTAGTCCTTCTCAGGTACTTGAGTATATGCTTCACCGCAGACCAATGTTCCCGTCCCAGATTACTTTGATATCTAGCTATCATGCCAACCGCGTAGCTAATATCTGGCCTAGTGCACAACATTGCATACATGAGACTCCTACTGCCGAAGCATAAGGAACTGTCTTCATCTCCTCTATCTCCTTAGACGTCTTAGGAGACATCTCGTTTAGATAGAGGTATTCCATGTCTGAAAAGTAACATACCTTTCTTGGAATCCTGCATGCTGAATCTGGCCAAGACAGTATCTATGTATAAAGACTGGGATAAGCACAACATTCTCTTCTTACAGTCTCTAATGAGCCTAATACCAAGAATGTGTCCTACTTCACCTAAGCCCTTCATTTCAAACTGCTTAGACAACCACACCTTTACATCTGACAACTCCTTTTTACTGTTTCCAATAAGCAGTACGTCATCTACGTAAAGCACAAGAAACACCACCACGCTCCCACTGATTTTATTGTAAACACAGTGCTCATCCGAATATTGAGTGAACCCGTACGACTGGATCACCTCATCAAAACGGATGTTTCAAGATCTCGAAGCTTGCTTCAGTCCATAAATGGACCGATTAAGCTTACACACTAGATGCTCACGACCTTCAGCACAGGTTCCCATTAAGGAAAGTTGTCTTGACCTCCATCTGCCAGACCTCATAGTCCATATGAGCGGCTACAACCAAGAGAATTCGAATGGACTTAAGCATAACTACTGGCGAAAAGATCTCATCATAATCAATACCCTCGATCTGGGTATAACCTTTCGCAACAAGCCTAGCTTTAAAGGTTTTGTACCTTCCCATCCGATCCTCTCTTTCTTTTATAGATCCACTTACATCCAATGGGTCGTACCCCATCGGGTGGTTCTACAAGATCCCAGACCTGATTGGAGTCCATTAACCCCATTTCAGCTTTCATTGCAACATTCCATGAATCTGCATCTTTATCTTGGAGTGCCTCATCGTAAGTTCTTGGGTCTGATTCTAGGCCTCCTGGAACTGAGTCTGATGACTCTCCAAGACCTATCCATCGGTCAGGTAAATGAGAAACCCTCCCACTATGACGAGGCACTGTCTGCATTGGTACACTCTCAGTGTGCCGTGTTGCAGTATTATGTGATGTATCTACTTGCGCACTCGGTGGGGAACCATCGATTTCACCCCTTAACTCCTCTAAGACTAGTCTACTGGCGGACTTATGATTCATAATATAGTCTTCTTCTAGAATCTAGCGTTCGTCGAAACGATCACCTTCTGATCCTTAGGACTATAAAATAATCCACCTTTCGTTTCCTTGGGATAGCCTACGAAAACTCGTGCTTCCGAACGTTTCTCCAACTTGCCAGGTTCCTGCACTAACACGTGTGCAGGACTACCCCAAACTCAAAACTGTGAGAAACTGGGCTTGCGCCCTTTCCACATCTAATAAGGGGTAGTGTCAACGGACTTGCGGTGCAATAGATAAACGTACCCAAATCTCGAGTAATCATCTATGAAAGACACATAGTACTCGAAACCTCCTCTAGCCTGGATCGACATAGGACCACACAAATCAGAATGAATCAAACCTAGCACTTCTTGGCTCCTATACCCCTTTGTCGTAAACGACCTCTTGGCCATCTTACCTTCCAGGTACGATTCGCAAGTTGGATAGTGCTCTTCCAATGGACCGAGATGTCCACTGGCCACTAACTTTTGAATCCTCTTAAGGTTGATGTGCCCAAGTCTAAGGTGCCACAGATATGCTTGATTCATTTGCGAAGACTCCTTCCTCTTTTTAGATGTAGTTATGACATTATTCAATTCATTATGTTGCACTGTGGGAGAGTTTGGTTTGAGAATATACAAATTGCCAACTAATGAACCACAACATATGAAACGATTTCCAAAACGAATAATAACCATGTCATCAAACGAATTTGAAAAACCATCCATAACGAGTGTAGAAACTGAAACAAGGTTCTTTCTAAAGCTAGGAACATAAAGACAGTTTCTCAAAACCAAACTACTACTATCAAACGATAAAGTAACGTGTCCCACTGCAATAGCTGCCACATTCGTAGCATTGCCCATGTAGACGGTGATCTCTCCCTCCCTAAGTCGCTTGGTTTCCTGGAACCCCTGCAAAGAATTGCAGACATGATCAGTGGCTCCAGTATCTACACACCAGGTTCTGGTAGATACAACCGCTAAACATGTTTCTACGACATTAACGAGAGAGTTACCTTTCTTGAGGAGAGGGCAGTCGACCTTCTAGTGTCCTGACTTGTTGCACTTGTGGCATCTTCCTTTCAGTTTCTTTGCCTCACCTTGAGGGGCCGGTCGTTGGTAAACCGGAGCATCATGTGCTTCGCCTTTCCTGCAGACTTCTTTCTCTTCCTGCCCTTGTGAGGCCTGGAAGGTCCAGCCTGCTCGGCGACTGGCACGTGAGGTGCCTGAGTGAATAAGGCCTCCGCCGACTGTAGCTCTACAAGCAGTCCCGGAAGAGCCATATGCATCTTGTGCATGTTGTAGTTCAACCGGAACTGATCAAAACTCTTCGGCAGAGATTGAAGCATAATATCAACCTGGGTTTCCCCGTCAATATAACCTCTCATAACCTCAAGCTCATTGAGCTTCGCCATAACCCTGAGGACGTGCTCCATTACGGGTGTACCCTCGGCCATGCGCGTACTCATCAGAGCACTCAAAGCCTCTTGCCTAGCAGCTCTAGACTGATGTCCGATCAGATCCCTGAGATTGAGAAGTATATCTGCTGCAGTGTCCTTAGACTGATGCTGATGTTGAAGAATATTCGACATAGAAGCCAAAATGTAACACTTCGCCATCTCATCAGCCTTCTTCCACCGTGCATACTCCTCTTTCTCCTGCTCAGGAGCATCAGCCGTCGGCACCGCCTGGCAAGCATCAGCGATAGAAAACTTATAACCCTCAGCAGTCAACACTATGTCTAAGTTCCTCTTCCAATCAATGTAATTAGTACCAGTAAGCTGATTTTCTTTTAGAATGACTGACAACGGATTGAACGACATGATGTATATCATGAGAATCATGCACATAAATTTTACAAATTAAACACTTTCGAATTTAACTGTTAATATTGATATCCTCAAAACAACATTAACTTAAATCCACCGACATCTATTACACCTTGTGAAAATGCATGCTACGAGGGTCGCCCTACAAACTCGCATTTTGTAAGAGAAGGGCTTTTCTAAGGCCCATTAATTTCCATAAGTCAAAACCAAATTCGTGAAGAACGAAATTAATAGCCGGTCTCCATTTGACCATGCAATAGAATTCAGGGACCCCGAGGGGGGTTAATAAATTTAATCGCATTCTAAGTGAATCCCATTTCTCAGTCCTAAGGTCATCAAATTTGATTATACGTCATCCGAGGGGAAGCCCGTACGCTTTCATAAGATTTTCTCTAACCGTCTACTTTTAGAAATTTGTCCTGGTAATTTCCTACAATTAAATTTTAGTAATGTCACCCGAGGGGGAGCCCATTACCGCAGCTTAATTGATTTACCGACAAATTAGAAATGAAGGCCTTAGGAATTTTACAATTAACTTTAATTTAAAATCCCTTCTGAAACTAGTATAATTTAATGAGGATTTTTAATTATTTATACAATTTCAAATTAATCTTTGTTAATGCAATAATTAATTAACATGCATATAAAATCATGCAATTCTAAATTAATCTATGTCAATGCAATAATTAATCTATGTCAAGGCAAAACCTCTCCACCTTCCTGCAAGCCGCCGCCGACCGCCGCCTCTGGCCACCGCCCGGCCGCCGGTGGTCGAAAAACTGATTTTTTTTTTTATTCTTCGAGGCTCGTTGATCTCTTGTGATCTCCCGGTCATCAACACACAATCACAACACGAAAAATATAATTTACAAAATTACATAATTCAATCCTAGATCCAACGAATGGATGTACATGTTTTCTAAACAAATAATTAAATCTATCCGGTCAACCCCCGGGCGAATAATTATGACAAACATTCATCCATAAATTCCTCGACATGTCCGAGGCTTTAAAAACAAATTTAAAACCATACATCACATCCAACAACATTCATCAAACACATAATCGGCCATAATAGTGGATTAACTATTTATCCTGCAAAACCGAGTTATGCAAATATAATCTAATATATGGCTGCGTTTGAACACATCTTGTCAAATAAAGCCGTAAAAATACGTACTTTGTACAAAACGAATTAACCAAGTTCTCTGATACCACTTGTTGGGATCTTTGAGGATCTCGTTATAATAGGAATTCTGTTCTCTTCTCATGAGCTTAATGATGTATATATAGAGCTACAGTAAAGACCCTTAGGAGATTAGGAAAAGGGCTCCTTAATTAATTAGACTAACTGTGGGCCAAACCACTCCTTTAATTAATTAAATAATATTAATGGGTCACCAACATTATATTATTGCACTCCCTTTTCCTAGCCCAAATTACATTTGAGATCCCAATAATAATTACTCGATTTACCCCACCCCCCCCACATTTAAGATATAATGTCCATTAATTAATTCGATTACTGACAATCAAGAATTAATTAATTTATTATTATTTCACGGAAGCTAGCGCTCGTTCATCACATTCTTATTACGCCGGAACTTAATCCACCTGCTGGGTTTAGCATAACAATCCTTCATGAACTCACTCCGGGGACATCATCAAACTAACGCACATGGTAACCGTAAATATCCTAACAGCACATCCTATATATGATAATATTACCCAAAACAGTAGGAATATTAATCCAGCGAACTGAACCTCACCCATGTGAATCAAAGTAATTTATATTATATATATCTGCTTGTTTAATATCTTACGGGTTAAGAGAACGCAGTAATTAACCGAGGCCTAGTTCATTTACGACGATCAGTATAAAATGAACTTCTTCTCTCTGGGATCCTGTTCAATACATAAATGTACTAGTGCAACTAATCAGTCAAGACAAACTGTACAGTTGACACTACAACCGTTCGGATGGGGTGTTCATGTCCATCTAGGTTGTGAACAACTATTCTTGTTCGTAAGTGACTGATAGAGTGATCTTCGGTTCGCCCGATGACGACCCACCCTATCAAAGTGCAGAACAACAGAACGTAGAACCTGTTTAATCTAAAATGATTCTCATTCATAAAGGGCAAATGTGTAATAACATGCAAAGCCAAGCTTTCAGTATATAACACTAACACAAAATACCAAGTTTTATAGCTTGAGAAGGTTTAGGGCTAACTTTAATGGACTCAAACCCTCGAGACCAAATCCTGAAGATGATTTGAATGAAAAATCCGAATTTCCATCAGCCTTTGATAAAATCAGTTGATGGAGCCTGTTCCCATAAATCAGACTTTGCCGAAGTCTGAGCACTTGAAAAATTCAGCAAAAATAAGAAATGCTGGATATGTTAGTCGGAAACAAAAATACTGACGTTTCATTTTCAAGTAAACTCAGAAATAAGGTAAGTCTATTCTGATCGGTCATATTTTAACTCGGTTAAAACGTTATTTCCAATTTAATCCGACATCCTTACATTCTTAAAAAATTATGTCGGATATTTTAAAATATATAAAAATCCGAGTTAAAACAAAATAACTGTAATACTTATCCCGAGTTAGAAATACTTGCACAATAAAAATTATGAATGAAGGAAAATAAAATAGAAGGCCATTCATTCATAATATTTTTAAAAACTATTACAACTACTAGTAAAAACAAACAAAAGAAAAATGAGAAAACTATGTTGAAGTTCCGGGATCATCCTTCCCAGAAGGACCCGTTCCATCACCACCTTGAGTCAGATCAATAATAAGAGCTTCTTTCGAAGGCACCTCCTAAACCCCACTGGATTCACCGGTTTCTTCACCGGTCTTGGCTTCTTGCTCGGCATCATTTTTCACCAGTTGCTCATACATTCTCCTGCCGATGTTCTCTAAAACTCGATCTTCCTCAGCCTTAGCAGCGTGCTGAATTTCCGTAAGGGTCACCGGGATCTTTTCATCATAAATTGGATCATTCTCGGCGACCTAATGTATCTCGGCGGCTGATGGCTGTTTGACTCTCTGAGATAGCTCACGAACTTTGCCTTCAAGAACGGCAATAACCGCTTTCCGGATCTGCCAGGAGTCATCTTTTCAATCTCCTCCTCCATATTGGCAAGAGTCTTAACATAAACGTCGGCGAGTTCAGCCCTCTTCTCCTTCTCGGTCTGCAGAAGCATGTTAATAAATGACCGACAAAGGCGAGCATCTCTTTCCTTGCTCAACGGAGGAAGATGAGGATTCTCTATTTCGGCACCAGCAGAAACAAGGAGCCATTCGCAAAACTCCTTTTCATTCTCATCAGCATCAATGTGTGCGGTTTCAATCTTGGGATCAAAATTGTGCTGCTCAAGCTTGCGGAGAAGATAAAGCCGCAATTCTTCTATGTCGTAAAGGCCTTCGTCAAACCGCTCAATAACCCAACGGAGATTCAGGTAAGTATTCATCTCAAACTCCCGATCCTCATCCTCAGAGTCGGATTCGACTGTTATTTTCACCCTACTGGCCTCAGCCTTGAGAATTCTCTCAGCTCGGAGACCGTCATTATACTTCAGTTCAGAAAACTTAATCTTCTCTTCCTGAAGTCTGCTGAGGTCGGCACGGTGAGCTTCTCGGCTCTTTAATAGCAATTCCTCTGCCTTGGAACGTTTATTCCGAGTAAGCTCATGAGCCTTCTGCTCCTTGTGAAGCAAAGCTTCACACCGAGAAAGTTGATCCTCAAGAAACTTGACGCACTCCTTAGACGCAATTACTTGACTTGATAATCTGAGAACTTCATTATCAAGACCAGCCTTCTCGGTTTTCAGAGTCTCGATCTCACTCTGAGCAATACCAAGTTTTTTATCCTGCTCAGCAACCTTTATCTTCAAAGCTATCTCTTTGGCAGCCGCTTCTTCCTTCAAAGATGCAGTTGCTCCATCTCGAAGTTCCAAAGTATGCCTCTTCTCATCTACCTGGGCAGCGTTCAGTCTGAAATCATCCTCGGCCGTGATAAAACTAACCAATGCACGACCGAGACATGCCTTGGCATACTTGAACTTGTAGACACTCGGCATTGAGGACACACCAATCTCGGTTATCGGGTCCCACACCATCATTGGGACCCGAGCAGCATCAATGACATGGCTCGGTAGCTCGACCTTACTCTGAATGTCGGGAATTTCCACAGACTCAAAGGCTGAGAACCACTTCTCAATAGACTCTCGGGGCTGCTTGAAGTTCATCGCCCTCTCCTCGTCAATGGGCAAAAAGGATCTATTGACCAACGGCTCATTCTTCTTCTTCTTTTCACGCTGACCGACATCGTTCTTTTTCTTAGATCGTCCCTCACCAACTGGGACACTCTTAGCGCACCTCTTCCTCTGTCTAGCCAGCGCGACTTCTTGTTCCTCGACCGCATCACGGTCACCCTCAGCTTCATCGGAGATCACCTCAATGACCGGTCGGATCTCCGTTTGATCAGTTTCTAAAATTGGTTCTGTTCCAGACGGACCGGCAACCGCAGTATCAATAGCAGCGATTGGACTGGAAGCTGCTATGGCCAATAGATTCGGCTACGTAATTTCATTAACAGCCCCTGACGTCGCACCATCCCCGACATCGGCATCTTTGTTCATAATCGGGTTCTTTAAAAACTCTTTCACTAGCTTCTTGCGACCCATCTCGGACAGACGCTGCACTCTACTTTTCCCGACTTTGGTTTGGAGATCAAGGTTTGGGCACTCTCGATGAAAATTTTTGGCGTCCCTGATATTCTTAAATCCGAGAACTCCAAGAAGTGGGTAATACACTGCATTTAAACACAGTTACCCAAGTTACAATCATTTATATGATTTTCCGACTTCGAGGAAAAAGTTGAAAATATATAATCGGAAAATACCTGGTTGAAAGTAAGGATCTGAAACGCTGGGACAAAGTTTAATAGCCTCCAATCGCGAGTTCTTCAAAACTAGCTTGTATCCACGCTGTTCCTTCTTCAATTTGAATAACTCAGCAATCCGACCTTTCAGCTCTGTACCGAGTTTCGGCTCCTTTGTTCTTCGGGCTGCAAACAGTAAAATTACTGACCTGTTAGTACAGAAATGAGAAAAGAGTGAGAACAATTCGGTGCAAATTTTTTTTTAAAACTTACAATATGCAGAATTAACATTAATTGGGATTGACATCCTGTCAATTAATGGTTTAGAGAAATTTAGAGTTTGCCAATCTCCACCAATCCACAACTAGTCTTCCTGAAAACAATGAAGAGATTCTGGAATTTCGGTGATTAAATCACCAACTTTTAATCCACCTTGCGGCCTTCCTGAGCACGCAAAGCAAATCAACGGGTCAGCCACCTGCCTATCAGCACATCGCCTAAACGTGAAAAGGCTTCTGATCTCCTCAACAGTTGGCATATCCCATTTATTATCCTCTAGCAATACCATCAAACCTATTATTCTTTTCCAACTATTCGGTGCGACTTGGCATAAACCGAGACCCCAGTCTCGCAAATAGTATGTAATCAAAGCCGCAAAGGAAATCTCAGCCCCGACCTCAAAGACTCGGCAAATACACCAACACAAGGGAGGACAAGTGATCCTTTCTCCGGGATATAGAGCAAATAATCTAACTGTTGAAGGAATCTGAATTTCCTCTCGAAGAATCACGATATCGGCATCGGTTAAAATGCTCGGTTCACCTCGATTTTTATCGATAGGCTCAGGCCACCGACGTGCCAGGCGTCTCTAATATTCTGCGAGGGACATAGCATTGTCTTCAACTACCTTATCCTCCTCGACTATATCCTTGTTCAAATTAAGCCTTTCGACAAGAAGGAGATCCCATCGATAATATTCGAGAGGCAATTCTAAATCCTCATCATCGAACACTCTATTCTCTGAAATTGTACGACTACTACTACCTTCGACTTGCGAAACCATCTTCTAAGACCGATTAAAAAAAAACAACAAAGAAAAATTTCAATCGACAAAAGCAGAGAATTGCAAATTAGGGCAAAGTGTTACCGAAAATTTCAGAGCCCTAAACTGGAGAAGATGAAAAGAAAGTCGTAGAAGATGGTTATCAAAATAAAATTCGGAAGCTTTGAAGACAGAAATTAAGCAGGAGACGAAAGATTCGGGAATTAAAGGTAAAAAACTCTTTACAGTCAAAACCAACCACAATTTATAGCCAGCGATTTCTGGTCGTTGAACAATCCGGAATCGGCGCATATAATGGACGTGTCCTCAAACGACGTAACATTATAGTAATCATTAATACACGTGGGCTAATCTCAAGACAATTTGTCACCCTTTTATTCTGTCTGTTACACCCTTTAAATGCAGACACGTCTTTTAAGGGTTGCCACGTCAACAATGCCGTTACGTGATATTATTTCCCTGTTAATAAAAAGTTCGCTACAACATCAAGTATTTGCAAGTCGGTTACCAAATAAAAGATGTCGGAGAAGAATCAAGTCGGAATTACTGGGAACATTAACAACATCAGTAGCCATTTAGAAGCCTGAATACCTTCTAATGTCGGGGGCCTCTCTGTTGATAACCGACTTGATTTTTTAAGGTTAATTAAAGAATCGATTATTTTATCTTGTTAATAGTCTTTTAATGTTATTTTTGGTGACCAACTTAGTTCGACTCGGTGCAATTAAATATCGACCGAGTTCGGACAACTGAAGAAATAAACCAACCAATCGCCAAGCTTCAAAACCGACTTTACACTAAAAGACAAGGAACCCGACCTCACCAACATTCCTATCAAAGATTATCTGTTCAAACCGAGGTCAAAGAAGATCAAAATCCAAAGTAGAAGGTGTTGTACACTTTTAATTGGACCATCAAGTAGTCAAAGAATAATCATTGATGTTTTCCCATTGCATTACACGCCACTTTATTGAAGCTGTTTAACATTAAATGCGATCTAATCTACCTCAGAAAACAAGACAAAATCACCATACTATAAATAGCAAAATTTATGACTGTACGGGGATCTTTTTGCCGCACATTGTACACGGATTATAAAATATCTCGGTTACTTACAAAAACCGACTTCCTATACTCATGTGAAGCGATCAATAATACGTTAATCTTCCTTTACATACACCTTGCTTTTAATTAATTGAGTTGTTAAATTTCGTACAACAACAGTTTTTAAGAGAGAAAAGAGAGTGCAAAATATTTTTTTTTCCTTTTTCCCAAGTAAAGGAATCCCACAAGGGAGGAGAATTCAAGTTACCTTAGATTGTTTGTTCTTCCTCCCCAAGGCTCCTCTCCTATACATACATGTATTAAACCCATCAGATTTTACCTTTTATTTTCACGCATCTCTCCCTAAATATCTCACAAAGATCCAATTAAAACTCCTCAGCCCTTCTCTCCCGGCGAGCTTTCCGTCCGCACGAGCAGTCGCACACCTCCACAGCCGACCACCATCCGCGAGGAGCAGTAACTGTCCACACATCCCAGCACGCCAAGGTGAGCAGCAGTCTGTCGCCAGCCAGCGGAATCCGAAAGACACGCGCAGCGAGCCAAGTTTCCTAGCCAAGCGAGCCAATCTTTTTTCCCCATTTTCCGAGCATGGTAAACTAACCCTTTTTCTATTTTTGGGCTGAGATTATGTGTGTTAAAAATCAATAAGAATTAAAGATTAACAAGGTTTAAAAGGATTCAAGAAAAACAAGACAAGAAAATCCAAGTTTGATCTTGGTTCAAGTTGCTTTCAAAGAGGCTTCAAAATTGTTTAAAGTTTGGAAAATATGAGTTATTATGCTTGTTTAAGACTTAGGATAAATTAAGAATTTTAGATCGAGTTGCATGCCTTTGAGTTTTGTTGAAAAGAGTAGAAATTTCGGATTCTTCGTGCATGTTATTTTGATTCGTGACCATTTGATTTTGATTGGAGTTTAAGGCTGAATTTTTTGCTAATATTCGTCATGCTTTGGGGCGTGAAAATTTAGTTCAGTTTTTTGCTCTAAGTTACCTTCATCTTGTTTGAAATCCTTGAATAATTGTCACATTTAACGTACGAAATGCTGATTTCTGTCGTCTGTTCATGAGCTGTTTTGACCATCGAACTATAGCCGGTTGATTTTAAATTCTTCATATGACTTGTAGTTCGGTTTGTTAACATTATATGATCACAAGAATCATGCTAAAATATGTTTTATATAAAATGTTATTATCGAAATACGAACTCTGCCCAAGCTGCAGAATTGGCAGGAGGTTATTGTTTAAGTTTGATTGGTTTTCATTGCTTTAACATGCGCGTATGCGATTGAGGTCTTCATGAGAAATATAGTTCTGTATGTATGGCTTTCTATATGTTCAAAAATCATTTCACAATATTGTCTACATCAAAAGTTATATCCATTTAACTGAGACTGCGCATGAGTTATGTGTATAATTTCTGACAGCAATAGAATTCGAATGTTGATTGAAGTTTCACCTTTCAAAAGCCCTTTTTCGCCTTTTATGTCTAAATTAATGTTTTAGATGAGTGTCGTGAGATCTTTTAGGAAAAAGAATCGCTTGCATATGTTTTTTTGTTTAAAAGTTACATTCAAAATAAAATGACTATATATAGAATATTTGTTCGGTTGTCGGTAGCTTGAATATTATGCTTGAAATTAGTTTCTATACTTTGTTGCACTCGTGAGTGGTTGTTATCTGACTATAGGTTTTGAAGTTGAGCCTTTAGATGGTATGGGAATTAGAATCCATTTAAATAGAGATTTAAGCAAGCTAAGAAGTCAATAATTTTCCAGGACTTTTACCGAGCTTTGGTATTAAAATGAATTCAAGAGAAGTTTATGCGAGGCAAGGTAAGTCAATTTATTTTTTCAAAGAGATAGAATTTTGCTAATTCTTTATAACCAATAATTTCTCTTTGCAACAATTAAAATCCACTTCTCAATAATGTAGTTTTTCGAGGAGTCGAGCCCTCAACTGTTAGAGCATTTTTCCAAGAACAAATGAACTGCACTACGAGGTGAGGAATTTCTATGCTATGTTTACATTCTTTATAATTGCTTGTACTATGGTTGAGATCTGTAGCTTTTTTAATTATGACATAGACTTTCGACAGTACCATCTGTCGGAAGGAAACGAGAATCATAGACTTCTGGCAGTACCACAGTCGGAAGGACCCAAGAATCATAGACTTCTTGGGTTTTGGTAAAACCATTAGTCAGGGGGACTAGACTAGAGCAAGCAGCATAGTTATCCATGTTACATGTTGATGTCATATGATTTGTTATTATATTGAATGTTATGTAGTTCGAATTACTCACTGAGTAAGTGGAAATGCTCACCCCTATTGTTTTCTACACCCAGGTTGATCGAGTTGGCAATGGAGCGATGGCGATGGTGGTCATAATAAACTAGCTTCCAAATTTTAGCTATTAAGTTTTTTTTTTTTTTTTATCNTCGAACATGAGACATAACGTGAGTTTTTATTGCATGGTCTTTATGAACAAGTTTTATTTATGCAAGTATGATGATTATTCATGAGATGAGCTATGAGATGTGAATGGAGCTAAATGAACAACAAGTTTTAAGTTAAGTCTTTCGAAGTAAGTCTTCCGCATAGTTTTAAAGAAGAAATTTTACTAGAGCGCCCTCGAGTTTTCCAAATGTTTTGAGAAAAGAAAATTTATTCGAGAAATTTAGACGTTTTCAAAGTATAAGAAGCCTTTCCCGTCACCGCCGACTAGAGGTGGCCACGAGCTGCCCGGCCTAGTCAAGCCCGTTGACCACGGGTCCGGGACCAGACCGAATTTTAATTTGGTTGATTCAGGGTCATGTATTTCATGACCCTGGCCCGGCGGGCTGGGCTCGGTCTGAGTCTATGGCCCACCATTTTTTTATTTTTTAAATTTATTTTGTAGTTTTTTTTTAATTATCCAGGTCGGGTCAGGCCTGCTCGAGACCCCGGTGAAACCCATATTCAAAGTGATCGGATCAACGGTAAAAAATATCCAACCTTTGAACATCAACAATCATTTTTTTAATTTTTATATTTATATTTATTTTTATTTATTTATTTTTTTATATCCAAGCCGGGTCAGCCCGATGAGTGACCGTTGAAAATCTAACCGTTGAGGGATAACGGTAAAAAAAAAAA
>BKCP01006317.1:128282-148163 GCA_008636005.1 Striga asiatica
TTCAGTTCTACATAATACTTATTTTCTATCATCTTCACCTCTCTTTTTATCTTTTTTATTATATAATGTTTTATTTTCAAGTTATAAAAAATTGTCGAGTTTTCTTGTTGGTCGTGGTGATGACAGCGGTACTCCCCCACGAGTAGAAATATAAGTGGCGAATTTTCGAGTAGACCTCCAATGCTGAGGCAAACTGTATACCGGGATGTTCCGTGTCTACCCGATGATGTTGATCCACAGACGATCGATTAAATATTTCACTCTATTGATGAAATAGAAGATACCTACCTGGCCGAGCAGCAACAACAGCTGGATGTGAATGACGACAACCACGAGACCCAGTTGTATGAAAAGATGATTTTGATCCACTGAAGGTCGTGGAGGGGGTTAAACAACCTCAACCTCTGACGGCCGATGGCGGTAATAAAGCGAAGAAATCGGCAATCTTCGCAAGGCATTTCACGAAAATGCTCAATTCGGAACTAGGTGACAAACATTTTATATGTATTTGCAACCACTTTCTGGAAAACTCGAGGAAGTAATACGCTTGGAAAACCGACGATGGGTACGGATCCATGCAACGACACATAACAACTGTTAGTGTATATACTAAAAGCTTAGCTTTAGATGATATTTACACTGAACCAGTTTGAATGAGAATCATGTTTAATTAAATAAGAGACGTCGCCCCCTTGTTCTCTTTTCTCTCATNGTACTTTGTTATGAAGCTTTTCGCTATACATATCAAAATATCATGTTTTAAATTACTATTGTTTTAGCAACACAAAAAAATGATATACATTAGAGTTGTTTGATATATTTCAGGTTTATTCTTTTCCTTTGGTATCTTGTGCGGGACGGGTGTTTCCTCGTCCAAAAGAGCTAAAAATGGCCATATGTTCACTTCTAAGTTGAGAAGTCGATGTTGTTTATGGTGGCATCTTTGTGAACAAAAAATATATATATTGCACACCCTTTGAGAATTGCAACACACTATATATGAAGCGATGCAAATCTTACTTTAAATGAAATCTTAAACGAGAGTCCATAAAGAAACTTAGGTGAAACAAGTCTTAAAAATAATGGGGTAGACATTGAGGTCAGACACTAGACAACAAGAGCAAAAAGAATAACCCTGCAACCTTTTATGTCAGCATCGAAGAACAATGCATGGAAAAAAACTATTTTTTTATGTGACTAAGTATATTTTACTCTACCAATTATATAGTAAATGCATGTTAACTATTATGTTCTTTTTTTATTGGCAATCCCAAAAAAGAATAACCCTGCAACCTTTCATGTCAGCATCGAAGAACAGTGCATGGAATACAATTTATATTTATGCGACTGAAGTATATTTTACTCTACCGATTATATAGTAAAAGTATGTTAACTGTTATATTCTTTTTTATTGGCAATCCATAAAAAATCGCAACTTACAGTACCAACAATTTTAATAAAATTTAAAAGTACCTTTGAATTTTAAACTACATAATTATTAAACAAAATAACAAATGGCATTTTTCTGTTACAAGATTCCTTAAAAATTTTCTATCCAATTATGTAGACCAATTGGCAAATATGTTTAAGTNAATTGACATAAATATTGAAAGAAAAACATGGATGCAACAGAAGCAACATATTTTCAAATAATTATAGAGGGAAGAAATGTACATGAACCAAACACTATAACAAATCATTACCTCTACCAGTGATAAGTGATGAAAAAGGTATAACAAATTATTACCTCTTAAACTGGATGGAATTCTGTTCCACTAATTCTCAGCATAATCCCTTGATTTCTTCAGCTTGAACTCATTGTTGACTGTTTAGTGGTTCTTTAGTTGTTTGTGTGACAATCTTCGGAGGCTGCTTTCATTTTTATACTGTTGTTGCTCTAAAGACTTGATTAATTCTGATGGTGCTTAGTTGGTTTTGATTTTGATGCCTGTGGAATGTGAGTGATTGTGGAATGAGCCATTGGTGGAGTTAATATTGTGCTCGCCGCAGCTTTGATGTGATGGAGTACTGTTGAAGAATCTGGGAGTCTTGGGGTTCTTTCCCTTCTTTTTGTTGTACAATATATTTCTAGCTTTTGATGAATAGTTTTTTTATTTCTCTTTGTACAGCAGCTGCAACTAGGCCATGTAGGGCAGTGGTTGTTGCTTTCTTTTTCGTCTGTCGCTTCGGCAACAGGGTATAAAAATACAACTACTCGGTCTCATTGCCTAGTCTTTGCCGGGAGTTGTCTTTTATACCTTCCTTTTAGTAGGCTTCTAGTGCACGTTATGTGTTGCTCCTTTGATCTCTTTGAACCTATTATTGGACTCCTTAGTCCGAGTTGTACATTTTGTTTTTGAGATATAAAATCTATCGTTTCGAAAAAAAAAAAAGTGATGAAAAAGGTAAAGAAAAGAAATTAAAAATAAATTAAGCATCATAGCCATCAAACATCTAAAATGACTACCTATGACAACTTGGAATTCGATTTTATATTTGACTATATCTTCAATTAATATAAAAGAAAAACTTACATAAAAAAAAAAAAGAAGAAGAAAAGAAAACAGCAAACTTGGAGACATAACTATCTAAACCAACTGAAATATTGTTTAATATTTTAATTATTTTATTATAATAAAAAATAAAATAAAAAAGTTAAAAAAAAAAAACGGGGCAAAAATTTT
This sequence comes from Striga asiatica, assembly GCA_008636005.1. NCBI lineage: Eukaryota > Viridiplantae > Streptophyta > Magnoliopsida > Lamiales > Orobanchaceae > Striga > Striga asiatica. The sequence goes on from BKCP01006317.1 coordinate 130,967, forward strand.
AAAATTTAAAAATTTATATAAATATAGATAATTTCCATAATACATCTAAACTGAGAAAAAAATATTATGCAAAATCCTAAAAATTTCACTATGAACATATATCATTTTCATCACAAATTTAAAACTAAAATGAGCAACAAATATATATTATGAATTCAGTGAAGTTGTGGGCTCGAGGGAACTTCAGAAAAATTCTTTTAAAATGAACCTTCAAAAGTAATGAACAAGAAAATTCAGGTAAAGGAAAGCACACGCAAATAACGTTCCAAAATCTCATGGCGGAACACATAAAACTTGAGCAAATGCAATTCTTTAATAATGACAACTTATGAGGGAGTTTAAAAAAAAAAGTTGTTAGTAATATGTAACAGTTTCTCTCAATATATTGTGAAGGAACCAAAAATGAATTCTAGGGTTTTCAATTGCCAAAAATTTATGAAAAATATCAATCAAGGAAAATCATAAAGCAATGGGATCGGAAGGAAAAAAATTCAAACATCAAGGGCAAAAAGGTCAATACAGACTTTCCAATGCCACATGTCAAAAATAGAAGCAAAGTGTGAAGAATAAAAAATTAATATTTTGTTTCAAACTCCTTTTTATTAAATTGCTAGGTTAGTTCTCTGTAGTTGCTAGGTTAGTTCTATGTAGTTGCTAGGTTAGTTCTCTGCAGTTGCTAGGTTAGTTGTTTGTAGTTGGTAGGTTAGTTCTCTGTAGTTGCTAGGTTAGTAGTTGCTAGATTAGTTTTCTGTAGTTGCTAGGTTAATTCTCTGTAGTTGCTAAGTTAGTTCTTTGTAGTTGCTAGGTTAGTTCTCTGTAGTTGCTAGGTTACTNTTTTTTTAAAAAAAAAACAACAACGCCCCAGAAGGGCGGGGGATTGGGCTGGATCCCCAACCTGTGCATAGATCAAGACCCCAAAACTGGGGCCCAAAATATCAACATACTACAGTCTACAAAGTCTGGCAAGCAAAACAAAAACAACAAAAGAAAAACCAAAAAAGAAAATAATACAAAGTCTATCATCAGGCTAACAGGTGCCCGGAAGCAAAAGTCTAATCTAAAGAAAAAAGCCTAATCCACTGAAAGCGAAAAGATGGATATCCAAGCTGGTCCATCCGTACAAGCGTGCGAAGTCAGAGTGGAGCAGTGTCGATCTGAAACGTATAGGAGTCTGGTGTGGTGGCGCCAAGGCTGGAGAGGTAGTCCGCAGGTCTGTTTCCCTCAAGGAAAATGTGCGTGATCCTATGATGGACAGACCGGAGTAGCGCTCTAATACGCATAAGCGGGTGTTGAATCTGCCACGATTCCTAGTGGCCCGAAGTTAGGAGGGTGGCGACAGCCGCAGCGTCTAGCTCGATCCAAATATGGCTAGAGAGGTGGACACAATTTGAAGGCCGATTTGCAATGCCTGAATCTCTGCATCGTAGCTCGAGGAGGCCTGAAGGGGCGCGGGAAGGTAGTGATGAGGGCGCCGCTGTGGTCCCAGATCAAGCCTCCTCCTCCGACAACTCCGGTGTGACGATCAAAGAAGCCATCAGTGTTCAGCTTGACCCACGGAGAGTCAGGTCGAAGCCAAACAACAGCTCTGGCCCGAGGAGTCCGAACAGGCGGTGGGGGGGGGCACCATGTAACGGTGTAGCGGCGTGCAAACTGTCCAGTCTCGGGCTGTGAGCCTACCCAATGCTATAAGGAGTGAAATGTGTCTCTCTACCTGCAAAACAATTTGAGAAAACAAAAAGGTAATATCCCTATGCTTCGCACTATTCCTCTCTGTCCAAGTGAACCAAAGGATCAGACAAGGAATGGGGAAGCCCACGTGTCTAAGGTGTGTGCTCTGTGAGAAAAAAACTCAGGAGCTCAAAGAAACTGTCTGTGGTGGGTAGGGATATACGAGCCCAAGTGGTAAAATGCTCCCACACTCTCCTCACAATCTCACTCTCTAGAAAAAGGTGGTTAAAGGTCTCGGTCTCATGGCGTCCAGTCTCAGAACAACACACACCGAGAGGGGAAGGAGATCCCCCTGGCGTGTAACACATTATCCACGGGTATCCGGCGCAAGAGGAGGCACCAAAGGAACACCGAAATGGTAGGTGTGAAAAGGTCGCTCTAGATGGCCCTGAAGAGAAGATTAGGCCGATCTCTCAGCTTGATCTGCTCCCAAGCCGAGGTAGTAGAAAAAACACCCGATGATGTAAGTCTCCACCTCATGCCATCCGAACCGTCACCCGAGATGGGGATCTGCTGGATCTGATCTAATAAATGCTCGCTAAAACCCGCACCAGAGCCCAACTCCCTATCTAGCATCCCCCTATCCCACGACCCGTCCGTCCAAAGGTCACTCACAAGCAGGTAGGTGGAATGCGACATCTGCCTATCCCTCGACAACGGCCTATCACCTACCCACCACTCATCCCAGAAACTAACCTCGCCTTCGCCCAAAACCCAAAAGATATGATCCTGGCGCGCCTACCGACCCTAGTGAGGCGCCGCCAATGTCTGCTATCATGATCAACTGCCGTCACCCAACAAGGGTGGTTGCCACGTCTAAGGCAGTACTTGTCGTGAAGGTACTGAGCCCAAAGCGACTTTCCCTCCCTGAAGCGCCACCACAGCTTGTAGGAGAAAGCTGTAACAATGTCCCTGAGGTGGCAGATGCCAAAGCCACCCTCGGGGAGGGGGCGGCAGATAGAGTCACAACTCACCCAGTGGGTACGTCTCCCCCTCCCAGAACCGTCCTTCTAACCCCAGAAATAAGACCCATAATCTGGTCAATCTCGTCAAGAGTAGACCTAGGGGGGTCGAGGACCATAAGCAAGTGAATCGGAAGAGAGCTAAGAGTGCTCTTGATCAGCGCAAGCCGACCACCGAAAGAAAGATGTCTATGCGACCAACCAGAGATCCTGTCAATCATCCTTTGCCTGACGCCCGCAAAGAGCGCTCTCTTGAGGTTTTCCTTATATAAAGGGACACCAAGGTAGGTAATGGGAAGGTTGCCACGCGCAAAGCCAGTAATGTCGTGGACCCGCTGAGCGCACCTGTCCGCGCTGGAAGAGGAGAGGGTGAAGGTGCTCCTCTACACACTGACCAGCTGACCGGTAACTGAGCCATAGTGCTCCAGAAGGGGCATAAGCTCAACCAGTCCATCATCATCTTCCCGGGTGAAGATGATGATGTCATCTGCATAAGAGAGGTAAGAGATGGGAGGACCATAGCCACGGGTGCTATAGGTCATATGAGGAGAGTCGCGGATGAAGCCGTCAAGGCAGCAAGAGAGGTAGTCCGCCGCAAGAACGAAAAGGGAAGGGGAGAGGGGGTCGCCCTGTCTAAGGCCTCTAGAGGAGGGAAAGAAGTCGGTGGGGCTGCCATTAACCAAGACCGAGAACGTGCAATGCTCCACACACACCTCCACAAAAGTGATCCAACGCTAAGGAAATCCCATCCTAGCCAGTGCCTCCCTAAGAAACGGCCACTCAACCCTATCATACGCCTTAGCCATGTCTAGCTTCAGCGCGATATTCGGAGCCCACTTCCAGTCCGCACGGGAGATGACGTGGATCATCTCCTGGTCCAGAAGGATGTTATCACTAATGACCCAATCCTTGACGAAGCCACTCTGGTTCGGAGAGATGAGGGAGGGGAGAAGGGGTGAAAGGCAGCTGTTAAGAATCTTCGAAATGAGCTTGTTGGTCACGTTACACAGACTAATGGGCCTGTAATCGGACCAAGAGCTCGGGTTCGGTCTTTTGGGGATCAAGACGATAGAGGTAGACGTGAAGGAATCCGACATCCAGTGACCAGAGAAAAAATCCAACATTGCCTCCTCAAAGTCAGTCTCGACTAAGTCCCGACAGGCTTGGTAGAAGAGAGAGGAGAACCCATCCGGGCCAGAAAAGCTGTTGGGATCAATCCCGAAGGCAGCATCCCTAACCTCCTCCCTACTCGGGAGCTCACAGAGTCCAATGAGATCAACCGAATGAGGGATGGTGGGGAAAAAAGAAGCAGTCAGGGCCACGAGGGACCCTCTGTCAGAGGTGAAGAGGGTCTGGAAGTGAGCAACAGCCGACTCCCGAATTTGAGCCTCCTAGGTCAGGGATGACCCATCAGCCTCGATACTATAGATGTACGACTTAGCCCACTTCTGCCTAACGTAGCCCTAGAAGAACCTAGTATCCGCTCGTCCTCGGCCACCCAATGAACGGCCGCCTTCTGCCTCTAGAAGTCCTCCTCCATAAGAAGTCGGAGCTGGTACTCGGTGTAGCAACGGTGCATCGCAGTCCTATTCTCCGGAGTGGGGTCCAGGTCATAGGCCCGCTCAGCCGTTGCGTGCACACTCTGAGCCGCAGAAAGGCGCTGATGAAGGTTTCCAAAAACATCCCAGTTCCACTGTCTCAACCAACGCCGCAGTCTACCGAGCTTCGCCTCGAGATTGCGCATCCCGAAGAGCCCATTCGGCTGAAGCCAGGAATCCCTGACAGTGTGGTGGAAGGAGTGGTGGCGAACCCACATGTTCTAGAACCTAAATGAAGAGCGGCAGGGGGTGCTTGAAAATCGGCACCGGATGAGAAGGGGTGAATGGTCAGATCCAAATCGAGTAAGTTGTGTGACGGTCGTAACCGCAAACACCTTCGCCCACGCCTCAGAAACCAAGTCACGGTCTAGCCTCTCTTTGAGTCCGTCCCTCACCCACGTGAAGGGCTCACCATCACATCCAGCGTCAATTAACTCATAGTCCGCTACCGCCTGAGCAAAATCCCACATCTCCCGTGACCGGTCCGAGAGGCCATCCACACGCTCATCGGGATGCAGAAAGATGTTGAAATCGCCACTAACCATGCATGGCAATCCCTCCATACTCTCGGCAATCTCACGCAGGGTGTCCCAAAGATCATATCGCCCGACCCTAGTACACTTGGCATAAACCAAGACGTGAAAGATGGGCCCTGGGAGGTGGGCAGCGGAAAGCTCAACGTGAAGCACCTGATCGGTGTCACGGAGGACCCGACAAGTGTAGTCACCTGAGTGAAAGAACCAGATCTTATGCGAAATATTACCCACGCCCGAGTGAAAGCCAAGGTAACGCGAGTAGTAGTCAAAAGAAGGGGTGCGAATCATCGGCTCAATAAAGCCAACAAAATCGAGTCTGTGATCACGAATGAGAGAATGGAGGTGAGAGAGAGTAGCCCTATTCACCAGGCCACGACCATTCCAAGTTATAGATGTGATAGACATATCAACGGTCGCAAGAGCCACCGAACATAGTCTGTCTGTGACGAGGGTGAGTCGGGCCACCTAAAGAAGGAATGTGGCGGAAGGATCGAATAGCAGGGGAGACCGTCCGTCGTGTCGTGCGCTGCGTGGCTCTGGTCCTCGTGGAATGCCTGCCTCGGTAGGTGCTCGTGGCTTGTGTGTCGTCTGGCTGGGCAGTCTGACCTAGCGCAGCACTAGCGGGTTGCCCCATCTCTGGGGCTGTCTCCTGTCTGTCATAGTGAACGAAAGCACTAGAGACGAAGCTCTCGCATGAGACGTCATGCTGGGCGCGGTTAAGACTGCTTGCCTGCTCGGGGATGAATGAAAGAGAGGATCCAGCAGGTGAGACACTCAGGTGCTCGCCGCAGATGGAGGATGGGGGCTGGCTATATGCTCAGCCGAGCTCCCACTCTCAGCAGGGAGAAGATGGGCCGACTCATCCCCTTTCGGGAGAGCGGTGACGACAGTGGCCCTCAAATTCAGAGAGCGGTCCGGGCTAGATGCATGCACAGTCAAAGGACCAGCATTGCGCGCACTGTCATCAGATAAGTGGATGGACTCGCCCCTGGACGAGTCATCCGGCTGGTCCATATCGTCTACAAGGAGGTCGTCATCATTAAGAAGCGTAAGGTCCGTAATCCTAGGTGGGCCACTGGTGGAAGGCACAACTTCATTCTCTGCATCTGGGGAGAGAATAGCAAAGTACGAGTGGTTGGCCTTGAAGGCCGACTGTAAGGTCTGTCTGGGAAGAAAACCCGTGGACTTGGGCTTGGGCCCAACTATGGCCAACTGCTTAGGCTGGTTAGGATGAGCATCCTTCCTAGTTTGGGCAATGGCGTCAATCACAACCTTGCCCTTATCCTTAGACCCCTTCGGGGTCTCGGGCACACGAAAAGGGCTTTTTCCCTTTCCCTTCGGGTCCCTCCGGCTGGTTGAGGGCCCCGACTGAGTCGTACGGTGGCGCTGCGGAAGTGTGGGCCATGGCTTATTGCCACTAGTGTAGCAATCAGCCGCAATATGGCCCACATGACTGCACAAAGTGCAGAACGCGGGGATCTTCTCATAGATCACCCTCTGAGCAAAGGTCTCCGAGCCCTGCTCAATCTCAATCTCATGGACGGGCTCAACTCTGAGGTCTATCTCTACACAAAATCGCGCCACGTTAACCCTCGACTGAAGGGCCATTGGGGCGTCAATACGAATCGGCTGTCCAATACACTTAGCAAGCGTAGTGATGGAAACACGGTCGTAAAGGTGGGGTGGGAGGCCGGGAAGACGGCACCACATGGGGACAACAGGCGTCTCCGTCTTCGGGTTAAACCCGGCATTATACATGAACACCCTAGCTGGGCATCCACACACGTGAATCGAGGTCTTAAGCCAAACCTCGTTATAGTCCTCGGGGAGATGAAAAGAGACTAGGAGGTGGTTGAAATTATACCACTTAGACGACACTCTACCCTTAAAACCTAGTTTACCTAATCCAGCCGATATATCTCGGAGGGCAGTGATAGCATAAGAAAACTTAAAAACCAGGGTGTTAGCTAACTTACCGGCAAGAGCGTCAGATTCGGCTTCAGTGAATCGGGCCTTCACCTTGTTTCCCTCCAAGCGGATGATGGTTCCGCAAGCATTCTCGTATCCCTCGTCTAAGGTGAAATCCTTGGGCGTCGAACGCGGTCCACCCGTGTCGCCATCTCTTTTCCCCGTAATAGCCTCTTGGAAAGAAAGCGGGCCAGTGGAGTTGCCCGGAAGGAGCCCAGATGTAACAGGGTTGGCCGTGGAGCCGGCCGTCGGCGGAGTCCCGATCGGGGCGTGCCCGGGAAGGTGAGTCGCGGTCGTCGGGTTTTGGCCCGCTACAACCACCCCTTCTTCTCGTACATATAAAGTGGCCGGTTCAGGATCTCTAGTAGAAAGATTGACTATTCCGGCGAGCTCATCGGTCGGATTGGGTGATTTTGGTCGGGGTCCGAGAATTCCGGCTGTAGAGATCGACTCCGGGGCAGCCCCGACTGTCTTACCGTCCGACTGAGATTTTTCGGTAGCTATGCTGGCGCCGGCACCGGTGCAGGGCAGGTGAACGTTGGTCGTCGGTTGGATGATGGTGGCGGCGTGTTGCTGGAAGGAGAAAAGCTGGGATGCGGGCTGCGGAGGGGCGGAGGAAGTGTGTGTGGCGGACTGGAGAGATGGGGATATGGGCTAGAGGTTGGGCTGTGAGGAGGTAGGTTGATTGGTGGGATGAGAGAGAGGATTGGGTTGGGTGGACCCGAGAGGTAAACCCAAATGAGGGCTAAACTGAAGGTCAATATGGTTTGAATTGTGGGCCACCGACATTGTGCCTGAGGAAGAGGCTTGGGGTTGAGGTCGAAGGGTGTGGATCTTGGATTGAGTAGGGGCTGAATGGTGGTCAGGCTGTGAAGACAATTTGGGCCCAGGCGTTATTTGGCCCAATAAGATAGGTTTGCCCAAAGTATGGCTACTTACCTGAAAGTTGGCCCCATTATCACTCCGAGCATCAAACCCTAACATTAGTTCTGTAGATAAAGGTTGAGATGGTGACTGAAGCCGTTGACCATTCAACAAGCACGACATGGCGGCGGGGATCTGCCTTTCCGCCGAGGTAGGAATCGGCGATGGATGAAAGAAAGCGGGCCAGTGGAGTTGCCCGGAAGGAGCCCAGATGTAACAGGGTTGGCCGTGGAGCTGGCCGTCGGCGGAGTCCCGATCGGGGGGTGCTCGGGAAGGTGAGTCGCGGTCGTCGGGTTTTGGCCCGCTACAACCACCCCTTCTTCTCGTACATATAAAGTGGCCGGTTCAGGATCTCTAGTAGGAAGATTGACTATTCCGGCGAGCTCATCGGTCGAATTGGGTGATTTTGGTCGGGGTCCGAGAATTCCGGCTGTAGAGATCGACTCCGGGGCAGCCCCGACTGTCTTACCGTCCGACTGAGGTTTTTCGGTAGCTATGCTGGTGCCGGCGCCAGTGCAGGGCAGGTGAACGTTGGCCGTCGGTTGGATGATGGTGGCGGCGTGTTGCTGGAAGGAGAAAAGCTGGGATGCGGGCTGCGGAGGGGCGAAGGAAGTATGTGTGGCGGACTGGAGAGATGGGGATATGGGCTAGAGGTTGGGCTGTGAGGAGGTAGGTTGATTGGTGGGATGAAAGAGAGGATTGGGTTGGGTGGACCCGAGAGGTAAACCCAAATGAGGGCTAAACTGAAGGTCAATATGGTTTGAATTGTGGGCCACCGACATTGTGCCTGAGGAAGAGGCTTGGGGTTGAGGTCGAAGGGTGTGGATCTTGGATTGAGTAGGGGCTGAATGGTGGTCAGGCTGTGAAGACAATTTGGGCCCAGGCGTTATTTGGCCCAATGAGATAGGTTTGCCCAAAGTATGGCTACTTACCTGAAAGTTGGCCCCATTATCACTCCGAGCATCAAACCCTAACATTAGTTCTGTAGATAAAGGTTGAGATGGTGACTGAAGCCGTTGACCATTCAACAAGCACGACATGGCGGCGGGGATCTGCCTTTCCGCCGAGGTAGGAATCGGCGATGGATGAACAGACCCGAACGCGAGCAGTGGTTCAAAATTTTTGGTTATGGAGCCTCGGTTATATGTGCTAAGACCAACAGAGGTCTTGTCTCGATTTTTTTCCATTCCTTCGATTATTTCACCTTTTTCCACATCGTTTCTTTCTTCTTCTTTTTCATTTTGTCTTTCTCCTTCTTCTTCGATTTTTCTTTCTTCTTGTTCTGACTTTTCGGTTTTGATTTTTTCAAGGAAGACCGAGAGAGCCTCTCGGATTTCCGGCTGTGAAATGAATCGCTCCAAATCCGACGATTGACTTGCCGGAATAGTGACCGGAGGGGCCATGAGTATTCGAAAAGGTGATTAGAGGACCGAAAGAAAAAAAAACGTAAAGGTTGGAAAATAGTTATAAAATTGAGAATAAATGTTGGAATAATTTGGAAAAATGAAAAGAAACCCCGAGGCCGGGGAGGCCGCCGGCGGCGGCGGCCGGTGGGGCGGCTAGGCGGGGTTAGATGCCGAGGAGAGGAGGGGTGGTGTTTGAGGGTGAAAAAGGATAAGGTAACTCCTAGAGATAGAAATCTAGAGAGAGGGGAGAGCATTCTTTTTTTTTGTTGTTACTAGTTGCTAGGTTAGTCCTTTGTAGTTGCTAAGTTAGTTCTCTGTAGTTGCTCAGCTAGGTTAGTTCTCTGTAGTTGCTAGGTTAGTTCTCTGTAGTTGCTAGGTTAGTAGTAGCTAGGTACTCTGTAGTTGCGACTTGTCTGTAGTTGCTAAGAGTTGTCCGCATTTTAAGAGTTTGGCGCATTTTAGGAGCTGGCCGCATTTGATCTGCCCCCTATATATATATAATTGTTGGCTCATGAGCATTTAATAGTGAGAATGGTTCTCAATGAGAGAAATAAGAATAAATCGTAACCATTAGATCGAATGATCTAATGGGTAAAAAAAGCCAAAATTATACTTTCATTGAGGGTAATGTAGTAATTTTTTAAACATCACCCAAAAAATGGGCCTCATAACACATTTATTCACTGCCAACTACCCCAATCACGATCAACCCACCAACTTCATATCACCCCCACCCCACACCACACTCTCTCACACACACTCACATACAAAATACACGCACACATCAACATCACTCAGTTTTGAAAAATTCTGCCACCGTCCACTGGCAGTGGCCCGCCATTCACTGCCTGCCGCATCCTCCACGCTCCCGTCGGCGACCGCCATCACAATCCGGACAAAGCTTTAGAACCTCCACCGTCGGTGACGCTGCGGAACGTCGGAGAGTGGAATCCCTACCACCTCCATGAAGTCCGCCGCCGACCATCGTCAACTGACCACAGCAATTAAATCTGTCGCCGTCATCGCGCCGGAGAATCCCCCGTCTCTGCCCTTCTACCGGCCGCCGCAGTTCGTATCCGGTGAAGCCGACTCGTCCGATAGCAACCGGCGACCGGCGCGCACCACCCGACACCGGCACACGAGATAACCGTCGACTTCCAAACGCATTCCAACTGCCAAATGCAGTCAACCACCGAGATCCGCCGCCTCTCGCAGACAACCACCACCGGCCGCCATCATCGAGACCCGCCATCAGCCGCCGCAAGAAGGGATCGAGTCTCAACAGCTAAGCAATCACAGACAACCAGAAATGAAAATATTTTTCTGATTTTTTAGGGCATTAATTAAAGAATTAGATTAACTCAATGGACTACAATGCAATATAAGAAATTTGAATATATTTCAATTTAACCCATGGGCCAAATATATAATTTAAAAAAGTATATAAATATATTATTTTTTATACATGTGTTTTTTATGTATATTCAACAACAAAAATAACATAAAATATTACCTAAAAGCCCGTTAAGCAACGAAGTAGATGTCAAAATGTAGATACGCATGAACATTTTAACATTATTAATATATTTTTATAATATAAATAATAAGTAATATATTTTTTATAATAAAAATAATAATTAATATATTTCTTTATATAATAACTAATAAATTAGTTTGATTATTTAGGTTAATTTGATTAACCAACAAAATAACTCAATTATTTCGGTTCGATTTCAAGTTGAATTTGCACAAATAATAATAATAATAAATATACTTTTATAATTATAATAAATAACTATTAATTTCGATTATTTAGTTTAATTCAATGTACAATTATATCTACTAAAATATAGTTTTTTTTTTGAAACGATAGAAATATTATAAGTCGAAAAGCACAAAAGTGCGAATATACAGCAGCCAACGACTGAATACACAACAGCCAACAGCTGAAAAAAACAACGAAAAAGGGAGGACAGGTCTTCAGAAGCCCGCCTAGAATACCGGCTAGAAAACGCTAGAAAAAAAACTAACAAACAACACAAACAACTAACACAACTACAAGACTCCAACAGAGTAATACCCAAGTGTCGGACTCCAACAGGGTAATACCCGAGTGTCCGACCCCAACAGGGTAATAAAGTGACACTCGGGCGCACAGATTGACACTCGGGTGCACAGAGGTGAAGAGCCCAAACCAAAAACACATCACACAAACAAAACAGACAAACAGACACTAACAAAGCACAAACTACAAAACAACACATACAAAACAACATAACACAAAAAATAAAAGACACGTAACAAAAATAAAGCCCTTCCAGCCAGCAGCCGAAACCAACCGAACACAACTAGACACCGACCACCGACACAGAAAAGACCCGGTCCAAGTCGCAAGCCAGAAACTGCAGAACCTCGTTCGCCTAACTAGACTCGAGATTGAAAAACCATGGCCCTCCCGAGTGGACAACCACAACACCCGAGCCCGGAGATCAATAAACAAGCTCCACCATCACAACCCCGAAGATCCGAGACCGGGACACAAGACCCAGCCCCAACTTAACTCCGCCAATGAAACCAACAAGCACAAAAGTAGAGAAAATCGGAGAAGGAAGGAAAGCGAAACGGCCCAATCTCAGCCTGACCACCCCTTGTTACCAAATTGATGATCGGAACCGCAGCCCATGGTCTAAAGCTTACCGAAAAAGCACCGCTGCTCATACTCCGAGAAGCCGCCGGTCAGAACCCATCGTGGCGACCGATAAAGAGGCGAGATCCAAAATGGGCTGACCCCCCGACTCACTCGGGAAGAGGAAGCCGCCCATCCAACAACCCTTTGAACGCCGGACGCACGGCCTAGAGAAGCCGCCGCCCCGATGGCCCGGAGGCCCCTGCTGGAGGAAGGCAAACTGGATCTGGTGTTTTTAGTTTTTTAGAGAGAGGTAGAGGTAGAGAGAGACTAAATATAGTTTTCAAAAACGTATAATTTATATGTGATTATATAAGTGATGTACTTTATATATCAGCATGATGTAATTTATAAAACAACACGTTGCACATTATAAAACAACATGTTGCACTTATCGTTACATTGCACGATTAACGTCAACAGCTCTCACAAAAAATACCACACAACATAAAAAAAAATAAAAAAAAATAAAAAAAATTGTCTATACATAATACTTTAACATCAATCAGCTCGTTTATCCACCTAAACACACAAGCATGCTACTGTACCAAAATGACGGTAGTTCACTTTATACTTCTTCACGTTGCACGATATAAAACAATACATTGTCCATTAGAAAACTGCAAGCTGCACTTTATCACGACTAACATATTGCACAATAGAGATCGATACCGACCGAACTCAATTTTTTTTTTCAACCAAAATAATATGAAATTATTAACATATTAAAAAAATTAATATAAATAACAAATTATTTTGATTATTTACGATAATTCGTATATCCTACCCGAATAAACCAATAATTATGTTCAGTTACAAATGTTCATTTGGTCCAATATGCACAATACAGACCGACATTGTGCACCAGTGTGTTGAACGAGTTGCATCTTAATAACTGTTAGATTGAACAGTATATTTCATTTATATACATACTAGTTTTTTTAATAAAAATATAAAACGTCAATAAAAACATATTAAATACTCATAATGTTTTTTATAAGAAAAAACATTATTTATGTCGATTATTTTGGGTTTTTATGTTAACCGACAAATTAATCCGATTATGTAGAAATTTTCAATTTGAATTTTTATATTTCATTTTCATTATTGAATTTTTTACTTTTCAAGCGCATATATATACACAATATTGTGCAATTCATTTATCGAGAATATGGATTATTTATCAAATTTTTAATAATTTCATATACACATATGACATTATTTTTTAAAAGTACACACCTACCCACAATATAGTGCATTTAATGTGTCATTATTATGCATATATTAATCTTCATTAAATTCTAAATTTCCATCAATAAATAAAATTATACATTGATTAAAAGTTTAGAAATTGCAAAATAGTCCTTCAAACCTATCTAATTTCCCAAATCAAATCCATCCCCAAAAAATCCTCTCGTCACTCTCCCGTCGCTCATATTCAGCCAACCTCGCCGTTGTCAACCACCGACCGCTGGAGTCGCCGCTGGCGTGCCACATCTCCGGCATCCTCACCTCCTCTACATATACCAAAATCAGCCCAAAAAATCGCACAAATCATAAAAACGAAACTGTTGAAATACAGTCGACATCGACTGGTACTATGTTGAAATAGGCTCGCGCCGGCACATGAACGGGAGGTCGCCTGAGCTTCTGCCTCGATGCTTCCTTGTCGGCGCCTCCTGCAGAGAAGAAGGTGGGATCGGCGGGGGCGCAGGTAAGCTCGACGACGACCCGCTCGGAGTGGCTGGGTAGGGGTGGAGAAGTGGGGTCGCAAGTGCGGCAGACTCGTATGCAATCCGGCGGCCGACGGTGAGGAGATCGGCAGGAGGATGTGCTTGCCGACATTCTACTCGTCGAATTTCGCCAGAGACTATTGCGCACGGAGGATGCACGGCGGAGATACGGCGGTGGCATGGTGGTGGCTGAGCACGATATAATGGTGACCTGTCGAGGGAGAGAGAAAAGAGAGAGCAGATCCAGTAGAACCATAGAAGATGAAAGAGGAGAAGGTGGAGAGAGAAATTTAATTGGGTTTGGTGATGTGGGCCCCACCTAATTGGATGGGTGTGTATAAAACTACATTATTGCCCTTATATGTTTTAATTTGACTAAGAGACATCAAGTTATTTACCATGTTGCCATTAATGATTGACTAGGTTTGACTTCAGAATGACCATTGATATATTGGATCTAATGGTCTACAATCATTTTTATTTCTTTCATTATCTATCATTCTCATATGATCCTTTATGTATATATATATATATATATATATATATATATACAACCCTGTAATGTTTCTACAAATTGCGGGGTTGTCCGTTCTTCGCGAAAGGCGAGAATCGTGTCAATCTGATGTATTGGTATTAACCAGCGACCATCTCACGACGACTGGGGACTTCCGGCAATCCTCCAGTCAAATTTCAGCGATGATCGGCCAAGGCGGCAGGGCAGGCGAGCTCCGGCAAGCCGCAACCGCGCACAGGCTCGACCAGCAGCCATTGGAGTCGCAGCCTAGCCCACCTGGAAATCGCGCGCAGCCTAGGGGAGCAGTCCAGTCCGCCAGCGTGCAGTCCAGCATGAAGAAGCCCACGTTGTGCACGGCCTAGGTGACGAGGGAGCCCAACGCGTGAGGCCCAGTGGAAGAGCAAGAAAAGCACGCGGGCCACATCAGCCCACTTTCAGCCCGCGCGCGGCCTGTATCTCCTCACCACTCAAGCCCGCATGAAGCCCGACGCCAGCTCGCGCACTCTAGCCCACCTTCATGCAACCTGATAGCGCGCGTCCGACTCAAGCGATGCAGCCCACCAGCGCAAACGACCCACTAGTGCAGCCCAGCACGCGGACAGCCTTCCCAGACCGGCCCAGCAGCATTCCAGACCGGTTCAGCAAGGGTCCAACACCCAGTTCCAGTCTAAGTCGAGTCCTGGGAGGTTTGACCAAGTCAACGAAGGTCCGGGATGATCTGACGTGCATGGTGAGCAACCGATGATGCCCGACGGACATGAGACTCAGATGATCTCCACCAACGAAAATCAGAGACGACTCAGAGTCGGCAAAAATATAAAACGGTACGTGTTTAACCCTCGCTTCTAGTTTCGCTGCGCTTAGACTTTAATTCGTAGATAATCCGTGACATGCATAATTTCGAGATCCTAACCGATCCCAACAACAACTCATCACCCAGACGAAACGGGGATTCCCTTGACTCAAACGCAACTCTCGACTGGTAGTAGCAGAACATCTGGGAGTGGAACAGGTACATCTTCAACTTTATTTCAATACTCGCATGAAAACCATACACGTCATCTAGGTAAATTTTTTTGTGCATTTCGTTCGTTTTTGCTTATTCCATGAACATTTTTCTGAGGAGTTGAGCCCTCATACCTATCGAGCAGTTTTTTCATTTTTTCTCATTTCCAGATTGAGGTGGGTGTTGATAACTTTAGTATGCTTTTAGTCTCTATAATCGCATGATTTTATAATCCATGTATACATGTGAACCACTATTCTACGAGAGGGTTCTCCCGTCGATGGATTTACCGGTGGTTTTTTCTACTTTTGCCTAATGAGAGTGTTCTTCCGCTAATGGTAATGCCGGTGGTATAGCTCCCGTCGATGGATAATTCCAACGGTAAAGGTGTGTACACATAAGCGTAGGGCAGTGTAGGAGGTAGATGTAGTGATTTGTGTTCATGCTGCAATTATGCCTTCAGTTATTATATTGAATATATTGCATGGTAATTCCCATGGTGAGCTTGTGTTTGCTCACCCCCATTATTTATATCTTTTCAGGTAGAGCCAGTGGCTGTTGCGATGAAGGACGAGCGTGGTCTCTTTAATTATTAGGAACTGTGTGTTTATATTGTGCTTCCGCGAACCTTTTTCCCGAACTTGTGTGGTTTGGATTGGAAACGTTGAACTGACTGTAATTGATTTGATTCAAGACTATTTGATTGAGTATCTTTGGGATTATGTCTCGATTGTGAAAATGTGATATGGGGCTTGAGTTCCGAATAGCTTAAGTTGTGTCATAAGCTAAGTGAAAAAATGAAATTTGGTTTTGAGTAATGCCCGCAAAATGGTTTCAAATTGGAAAATAATTTTCAAAAAATCTATTTCTATTTTTGAAAACTTGGGATTTTCCCTTTAAAAACAACGGGGCATTACAGAATATGTCGCATAACATAAAATATGCGACGTTCAATTTAGATATGTAATAACATAAATGCGAAATGTTATCACATAGCAAATTATGTGGGATTTGGAAATGTGATTCGTAAACTATGCAAAACTATGTCGCATAATCATAAAAAAATGCTACATTTGATTTAGATATGCGATAACAGAGTATGTGAAATGTTATCACATATGGTAAATGAGTCGTAAACTATGAGAAAACATGTCGCATAATTGTAAAATATGCGGCTATCAATTTAGAGTATGTGATAACTATATATGCGAAATAATTTTGAATAAAGTAAATTATACGATGGATTTGGATATATGCGATTACAACGTATGCGGAAGTATTCACATAATATTTAACTATCTGTCCGATTTGGATATGCGTTGGTATGTATGCGACAATATGTTACATAATTGTTAATTATGCGGTTCAGTTAGATATGCAATTTTTATATCTCATATTATTTCATGAATTTTGGAGTGAAAATGATGTTTTTGTAGTGGGACCGTGTGTAAAAGAAAGTTCTTTTATATAATTTGTTGTGTAAAATAAATTGTCTCTTTAAAAATTGGGATCAACACTAAAACAATAACATTCAAAATAAATTTTCTACCACGTGTCATTTACTAGTGATATTAAAATGTATGGAAAAAAAATTAGGCATCATAATTTGAAAATTGGGATCAATGATACCTTATGCTTAGTGATATTAAAATGTATGGGAGAAAAATTAGGCATCAGAATTTGAAAATTGGGATCAATAATACCTTATGCTTAAGATGATGTTGTTGGAGAACTTTTTGGTATTATTCCACTTCTATGATTGTAATTCTTCCATTCATTTATATTGCCCTTGCCTCTATATATGCCTTTGATTCGTTCTTCTCCCGCTTTTGTCTCCTATCACAATTGTCTTTCCCATACTCATACCCTAGAATAACCTAAAATCTAACTACAAAACAAGAAATAAATTAGAAAAATAGATAAATAAAAATAAGAATACCTATCTCTTGAGATAAAATGGTTTTTGTTTAAAAGAGGGAAAAAACACTACCTTCCATTGAGATCTGACAAAGGAACAACACATCAATGGGGTCGTCCCGTGCCTTGTTGCATTTGATTTTTTTCTTCCTTGTGCTTTGTTCCACATCTTCATCATATATTTCAAGTAAGTAATCATTATTCGCATGCGTATATATG